>JBAMHV010000017.1:24726661-24736841 GCA_037177535.1 Pseudomugil gertrudae
GCCTGCATCTGGCCCTAGCCTGCATCTGGCCATAGCCTGCATCTGGCCCTAGCCTGCATCTGGCCCTAGCCTGCATCCGGCCACAGTCTGCATCTGGCCATAGCCTGCATCTGGCCCTAGCCTGCATCTGGTCATAGCCTGCATCTGGCCATAGCCTGCATCTGGCCCTAGCCTGCATCTGGCCCTAGCCTGCATCTGGTCGTAGCCTAACCATCTGTCACAGTCTGCTCCAGCTCATGGACTCAGTGATTTTCCCCTGCCCTGCTCTCACCACACCCACTCGTAATCACACACCTGCTCTCATTCACCAGTCAGTTCACCTCAGTATATCTTCTCCAGCCTCACACTCACTCAGTGCCAGATTGTTCTTCTGCAGTATGTGAAACTTTCCAGCATTCCTCTGTCTGATTACCCGACGCTGACCCTGCCTGTTCCTGACCTGCTCTCCTTGCCTGACTCCTGGAAAACTGATCTGCCTTCTGTCCCTGACTCTGTCCTTTGCCTCAGCATTCATGGTGTTGGACTGCTCTGCTGGTTATGACTCGGCTGGCCTTGGTTTTTCTTCTGTCTGCTCCTATTGGAACTTTATCCTCTGTGGACTGTCTGCCTGGCTTTGACCCTCTGCTTGTCACCAACCTCTGTCCTCTCCACACAGAAGTTCAGTTTCCTACAGAGTGAATAAAGGTCATTACCAACTGTTCCTGCCTCCGAGTGTCTTGCATTTGGGTTCATACAATACCCATCACAGCATATGGCCATAGCCTACATCTGGCCGTAGCCCTGCATCTTTGGGTTTGCAGCAGCAACAAGTGTTTTGTTTGGATGTGTTGATATGAGGTGCTTCATAAGGTTTGAGTTGCTTGAGGCAGACATGAATAAATATTTTTTCTGGGCATAAGGTACATGTAACGTAAACGTTCTTTCCTTTAATTTCATTCAGTATGAAGTAGTGTCGGTACGTCCAGTTCAAAACACTACTTTGGAATCTCCCTGGAGCGTCACCATTGTCAAAGTTTCTTTGTTTGTCCTAGGCATCCTGGTTAGGATGCCTCCTGGACACCTTCCAGGACACTTCCCTTTGGGAGGAGGCTCTGGGGGAGACCCAGGACACACTGGACTGATTACATTACATTACATGTAGACTAGTTGGGCAAACTCCCATGCTCCCTCCAGGACCCCAAAGAGGGTCCACTGTTACACAACCAAGATGAAAACCACACTGCTCCTCCTCAATCTGAGGTTTGATTATTCGACAGACTCCTCTCCAGGACCCCTGAAAAGACTTTTTTAGGGAGGATGAAGAGTGTGATCCCCCTGTAGCTGGAACACAACCTTCGATCCCCCTTTCGGAAGAGGGGGACCACCACCCCAGTCTGCCAATTCAGGGGTGTGTCAGCCAGGGCAGCCCCACAGCATCCAAAACTTTAAGAAAGTCAGGGCAAATCTCGTCCACTCCCGGGGCCCTGCCACAAAGGAGCTCTTTAACCACCTCAGCAACCTCAGCCCCGGAGATGGGAGAACCCGCCTCAGAGTCTCCAGACTCTGCTTCATCAGAAGACGTGTTGGTAGGATTGAGGAGGTCTTCAAAGTATTCTCTCAAGTGACCCACAACATCCCAGGTTAAGGTCAGCAGCCTCCCATCCCCACTGTAAACAGTGTTGACGAAGTACTGCTTTCCCCTCCCCAGTCGCCAGAGGGTGGACCAGAATCTCCTCGAAGACATTTAAAGCTTCTTATCTTCCTTGTATTAATATATGTCATTAATAACCTATTTCTCCTCTTTCTGCAAGTCTTCCTGGATAAAAGTTGCATTGTTAATGCAATGTAAAGCACTTTGAGCTGTCCTGTACATGAAAGGTGCTACTGTATATAAATAAACTTGCCTTGCCTTAATGCTGCTGCAATGTTAATCTGTCTTTCCTGTCCTCTCCACCCCAGTCAGTCGCGGTGGATGGCTGCCCTCCCTGAGCCAGGTTGTGCTGAAGGTTTTGCTTCCTGTTAAAAGGAAGTTTTCCTTCCCACTGTTGCCTCATGCAGCTCAGGCTGGTGATTGGATCAAAGTCAAGACTCAATGCAATCTTTTGGTTTCTCTTAGCTTGACTGTTTTTGATGAATTGGCTAAAATTGATGTCTGTGATGTGCTCTGAGATGACATTGTCGTGAAGTGGCGCTATACAAATAAAGTTTAATTGAATTTAGCAGGAGAGATTATGGCTCAATTAGCACACTAACACTACTTCCTGCACTATGTTAAAGTGCGTAGTGCGTTTACATTGACATTTAAGCAAAAAACTCTGCATTGAAAGTACCTGGATGCTGCCCTAAATTTGCCAATAATCTAGTGTGAAAACGATGGACATTTCACGCACTAAACCATTGCCATCTTGCTGACGGAGTGGATAAGGAAATGCTGGACTTTCAAACAATATTTTTTGGATTTGATATTTGGTAGTTTAATTTGTATAGATGAGAGTATGAAGTTATTCCGTTACAGTTCTAATGTATACCGCAGCTTGTTACACATTTAATTTAGTGCTTATAACAACTTATGGATCTGATCATTCGGTTGAGACTGTGGTAACCCATTCAGTACAGTTAGCATACGTACATGTTAGCAGTTTTTAGCCTACGGTGAACACAAAATAATTTTGGTGTGAAGCATGATAGCCTAACTGGGTGGCGTCACTACTGGCGTCCAATGTTTTATTTGAGACAGTCTTTACCCACAATAGTGCGCACAACAGAAAAAAGTGTGCAGTGCGCACTAGCACTAAATTCAGTGCACTAGAGAGTTGAGACACAGTCTATGTCTCTCAGCTGGTCCGGGAACGCCTTCTCATCTCCGATGAGATGACAAATGTGGTTAAGGAGAGGGAAGTCTGGGCTTTTCCTTAGGCTGCTGCCCCCGCAATCCGACTTCAGATGAGCGGAAGAAAATGGATGATGGATGAATTGAATTACTTACCTGAACCCGCTGTAGACCACTGGCTGTAGCTATTCAGGTCCATCATGGTGAAACATCCAAACTGCTGAAAAACATTTTATAAAATAAAATAAAATAAGAAGAAAAAATACAAACATTAACATCCTGAAATGATCCCAAAGCCACTATTATTGTTTCAGTTTTCCTTCTACCTTTACATGTTTGACATCACTGGAAAACTAAGATTCCTGAGAAGTGAATGATTCCAGGTTACACTCTGAACTGTTGTAAACACCTTTTGATTATTTTATTTTGTATTGTATTCACCGACAGATCTGAGAGCTGAAGAGAAAGTTGGTAACAGGAGCGGCTGATGCTAACTACAGACAGATGCCCACATCATCAGACCTATATATCCTCCTCTGCTGTAGGTTTCTGATGACTTAACTTTTTAACTAAAAAAACCTTACTGAATTCAAAATAAATAAAGTAACAATAGCCTAAATTATTCAAAGAGCTGGTGTAATAATTTACTAAACATTCACTAGCATTAGCATTAACCATTTCACAAAAGTAACATACTTTTAAAATGATATTTTTAATACTTACATTCTGCTGCGGGGAAGTGTTTCCACGGAGAGTCTGAACTGATCCCTCTTTAAGTTTTAACTAAGTGGAAAATCTGTGTTGAAAACAAAAGTTTCTAAAGGAGTTTGTTTCAGTTATCAGTGCTTGCTGCAGACCAACAACATGCAAAAAACATGTATTTGGTCCAAGCAGCTCATTCTTCCTCTGATTCTGTGAGTTTATGTAGCGATGCCTGTGCAGAACCGCAGCTCCTGCTGCTTTCACTCAGACAGACATGGGTCATGTGGAAAACCAGCAGAGGAACTTCCTCACGCTGGACATCACAGATGAAGAGAGTTTCACCAGTGTTTTAGACGATTAATTCCAAAAGCAGATACACTACTACTACTACTAAGTGTTTTTACAGGTTTTTGGTCTTTGTGGTCTTTGGTGTTCATGATTTAAAATATTTCTAAGCACCTAGAAAAGTTATTTTTGTGTAGTATGTCCCCTTTAATACCCAGAAACAGGGACATTGTATTATATTGTACTTGATTTTATTTATATTTTATGTACTTCTCATTTATTTTATAATGTTTGCATGTTTTTATGGGAAAGCACGTTGATCACCTTCAGGTGTTGTAAAGTGTTATAAAATAAATATTATTGATTGATAGATAACTGTAGTTGAAGGTTGAAATAATTCTATAAAATATGAATATTTGTGTAGTTTGTAATGTCTGTATGTAGAAAGTTATTTTACATCTTGTGTTCTTATATTTTTGTGGATTTTGACACGTCTGCAAATATCCACAGTTACAGACAACATAGTTTAAAGTGTTTCTGGTTTCGAGCATGTATGCTGTTATGGATCAGTCTGACCCTCCTGCCAGCGCCACACGGTGATGGTGTGTTCCGGTTCCACTCCCACAGACAGCAGCAGTTTCCCCGTGGCGCTGAAGTTCACGTAGCTGACACCTTTAGCATGCGGGCAGCGAAGGATGGACAGAGTCTTCTTACTCATGGCATCCCAGATGTGGATGGATGGAGTGGTGCCTGCAGGAAGAGAACCCAGACTCATGAAAAACCTGATTTTACCCACATTTCAGAAACAGGTAAAATACCACACAAACTATCAGGACAGCGCGAGCAGTTAGAGGATCAGTGCAACTGACAAACACCCTGAGAACCAAACCAGTACCAGACCAATATCAGACCAGCACCAGATCAGGAGCAAACCTGTATAAGAACTGTATTCATTATACTGGATGTTTGTCAGATAGTGCTGCTACCAAATGTAAGAAATCTATTTCATCACTATTTCCTACATGTGTTAATATAACAGAGAACATCCATCCTCCATCCCAGCTGCACTCCAACAGAGGTGGATGAATTTTTTAACATTGCTCCTCTAAAAAAGAAGCAGTCAGAAGATGCTTTATGGTTTAATTTGAGCTTTAAAACAAACATCAAGGCATTTGGAAAATGGTTTAATTGTATATGTTACAGGAACATGTTTAACTCATGTGTGGATTGTGCTGCCCACCCAGGTGTTTCTCATGTTCCTGATGAGTGGTGGTCTCTTCCAGCCAATCAGCATGGAGACTAGTCTTTAGAGAGTCGAAAGATCTGCTCTATACTGCCATACACACCATGGTGTTCTGTGTTGAAGTTTAGGTTTTTCTGTATTGTCTGTTGGTTAGGATTGCTTTTTTTACAGATTGACCTTGTAGGGTCATAGCTGCCATTTAGTTTTCACGTGGGGTTGTTTTCTCCGGTTTTGTGGGAAGGCAGAATTGGTTGGACGTATTCTTAAGTCGTTTTTTGGGTGGTTAGGTAAGTTGACTAAGTTTCTTTCTAGTTAGGGGTGTTTGTTATGTTAGCCTTCCTGACGCAGATGGCCCTTCTGTAGGTTTGGTTTTATTTTTATCCATCCATCCATTTTCCACCGCTTATCCGAGGTTGGGTCGTGGGGGCAGCAGCCTAAGGAGAGAAGCCCAGACTTCCCTCTCCCCAGCCACATTCCCCAGCTCATCTGGGGGGATCCCGAGGCGTTCCCAGGCCAGATGTAATCGGTCCAGCGTGTCCTGGGTCTACCCCGGGGCCTCCTCCCACAGGGACGTGCCCGGAACACCTCACCAGGAAGCTACAGCCTACAGCTTTCCAGCTTTTATTTTTATGTCTTTGGTTGATAAATTTCCTCAATTTTTGTTTAAACCCCACCTCGAGGTCTTCTGGTGTTATGTTAACCCCTTATTGTCCCTAGACTGTACCTTAGGGATGTAACGGTATATAGGAAAGCCCTGCATAAGTAACTGAGCTGTGGCCTGCTGTCGAGCCCTTCTTGCAGGCTACAAACCTGAACTGTTATTTCAGAATGTAGATGAGCTAGGTGATAACAGTCCTAGGCACAAAGCCTGTCCATCCTGGGAGAGGATCTCTCCTTCAATTTGGGCTCCATGGGCTTCATTTTTTATCCCCACAACTGAGTTTTTTAGGAGTTTTTCCTTACCGAGAAGGATGGTCTAAGGACAGGATGTCTGCTTAGTTTAGTGTAGTCATTACTGGGTTTATTGTGTGTTATGTCTGCTGTTGTGTGATTAACTGTGTGTGAAGCCCTTTGAGACGACTTTGCCCACATTTTCATTTATGGCTTTTCTGTTCTACAGTCATGTGGCAGATGCCTTTCTCCAAAGCGACTTACATATAATGAGTAGTCATTTTAACCATAGCTATTCACCTAACATGCATGTCTTGTGGGTGGGAGGAAGAAATTTAGCATGCTGAATCAGTGTTTTGAAACAATGCTTGTAACACTTCCATGTCACATGCTCAATACGTGCCCATGCAGATAGGTATCGAGCTATCTGCTCAAGCATAGCAACCTTACCACCGCATTTCTACTCAGCCCTGTCCTGGATCTGTCTGAAACCGTCTCTGCAATCCTGGTACTGACCCTGCCTGTTACTAGCCTTGTTCACAACAAACAAACTCACCTCATCCTCACCTTCTGGACTTTTTTTTAACTCACCAGTCCTGTTATTTATCAGTGGGTCCCATTGCCCCAAAGGAAAACCTGTTCTCCTGGCAAGCAGGAGACTGGGGTTGGAGTCCAACCTGTGAAACTAAAGGGTGAACTGATCTTATACGGTGACCTAAATCTTGTAAATTGTAATGGGACACTTTTATGTTAAAATGTGGTTCGTTTGGCTTAAAGATATATGCTAGCCCTCCCACTCAGTGTGACCACAAGCCATCACTGGACACAACAGGATCGGAAGACATCTGGACTGGGTTTTTCTGGGTTTCAGGGTGCTTGTTGTGATGGGAGAGGCGGTGTAGTTGATTTTATTTTACCTGGCAGTTCACTGACGTCACCTGACGTGTTGAAAGAGCGATGGTGACAAATAAGGCCAGCCAAAACAAAAACACACACAGAAAACAACAAAAACATAAATAAAAGAAACAAAAACAGATGAAAACCTGCAAGAAACATGGCACTCTACAGATCTCCTTTGTTTCAAACTCAAACTTCGTCTATGTAAGTTGAATTTATTTGATAAATCTGTGGAGGTTCCTTTGAATATCCTCAACATCAGCCTTCATAAGACTTACTGTGTTGAATTGTAACACATGTCTGTTGCTTGCCTTGATGACCCTCATGAGGCCAGAACATAATGTCTCACTGCAGCAGGAGTAACAAACCTGTCCATCTGTTTCTGAGAGGTGGGCTGTCACAGCATAACCATGCCAGGATGAGGACACTGTGTGACCCTTTGTTCCTGATTAATTTTACAGTGTATGCAGCTCTGTATCTGTTTTGTAGCTGAGCAGATCTCTGATTTTCTCTCACAGTACTGTACTCTCAATGTGAGAGTATCTCCTCTCTGAGTCTGACGGTTTGCAGGACCAGAAAGCTACTGGTTTCAAGTCTTACGTTTCTTCTCCATTTATTCTATGGACCCTGCACGATGAAGCAATGATTGCTGCTCTCCTCCAGCTAAGCGACTTTTGTGCATGTGAGATGTTGCCACTGTGTGCATGTATGAGTCAACTGGATGCTTATGATGCAATATGAGAAAGTGAGAGTTTCATTGATCCAAGTAGAACCTGAGTTTTTCTGGAGCAGCCTTGAGGCCCATGTCATATTCTCTGGGATGTGTCCTTGGGTTGTCTTTTTCTTTTGTAAAGTAGAGTTAACAGCAAAATTGATATCAATTTGAGCAATTCTTCATCTCCCAACTCTTCATCCATGATGTTTTATCTGTTACCTACTGCTTTGAGAATGCCAATATTCCCTCCATAGGCATAATCAATCCAATTTATTAGAGACAAGCGACCTGAGAGTGGGATCCAGGACAACAGTCTGTCGTGTTGGGTCTCACCTGGGTGGCAATGAATTTAGCATATCCACAAACTTCCTATCTCTCTATTCTTTTGAACAGAGTTAAATCAAATGAAATTTAATCATTGCGATGTTTATTCACATTTTTTAGTAGTTTAACTGATTAACTCAAGGATTTCTGTGTGTCACAGTTTGTAGAAATAAAAAAAGCAAGCAGGTAAGGAAAGCATAGGAGAGAAAAGACGTACTAGATTAGAAACCAGTTAGTAAAGGAACACTCAGCCATGCACCACCAGGAACACGTCTGTTAGAAGTCACACACACATACCAATCTGTCCGCTGGCTATGATGTTTTTGTACTTTGGGTGTTGGTTGACAGTCAGACACAAGATGTCATCTGTATGTTCCAGGTAGAAACTCTGAGTTCCTGCACACCACAAAGACACGTGAAGTAAACTGAAATGATGGACACCTGTTTAATTGGAATTTTTTCATCTTTGCTTCTTTTTACAAAGAATTATAAAGAAAATCAGTCTTGTTGCTGAACCTATGAGCATACAATACATATCGCCATGGTTACCGGTGCTGAGGCTGTGGACAATGGCGGTAGTAGCAGTGTGGTAGACAATATCTGTGCCCTCGTTGAGGTAGTGAAGGTTGTTTCGACAATCGAAACCCCGGTAACCAAAAATATGATCTAAAACCAGGTCCTGAAGACAGGGGAAGAAAAGATATGACGACACAGAGATGAGACGAGAGACAGATGGAGAAAGCGGGAAGCAAGAGGAAGACGCACCTCGATCAATCTCTTCTTTTTGGACGTGTTATTCTTTTGGAGTTTCTCAGGTTGTGGCGCTGCTCGGCTCACTGGAGGCCTAGAAGATCAATTCATTAACCAGACAGGAAGTCCAATCATAGGCCATGTTAATTAAACGAACCAGATTGTACCCTCTGGAAGGCCGATTTTACATTGTGGCTAGCATGTTTGAATCTCTCAGTAGAGGGGAGCTATTTGAACATAACGGGTCAGGTGGACAGAGGTTAGCTGGATAGCAGAAGGTAAAGCATCAAGGCACACAGCTGTAGAAAACACACAGGCCAAAACAGCTCCTGGAAACTTCTGCTAAGCAGATGCTAGCATGCTAGTGCAGCTAATCGTGCTAACAGGCTAACATGTGTCTTCAGGTCAGATTGTAGGACATGCTGGCCTGTTCTCATGCTGCTGAAACTGATAAACCTGCTAAGTTCAGGACTAAATTTTAGACATAGACTAAACATATTTTTGTCCAGCAGAAACTTTGAGTAGTGAGAAACAAACAGCTTTAGCATATTTAGGGGAAAACATGAAAACCTGCTCTCAGATCTAAAAACCATGCTTCTCATTAAAGATAAAGGAGGAATCAAATATTCATACACCAAAGCAGAATGATAAGCAACCAAATATTTAACTGTAAAAATGGCTACTCTCACTTTAATCCACATGTTATTATCGTTATGTCTTGTGTTGTTAAATATTATATGCACAACATCTTTGTTCAGAGAATATAACGTTCTGAATGGTTATTAGTTTCCTTTATCTAATGTTGTGTAGTTTGGGTCTCCAAACATCGTGCCACCTAGAAAAATGACCTTGTTGGCAAGGTGTTTGGTGATCTACCTCCTTACCTTTCCTCTGCAGACAGCTCCTTCAGCTGTTGGTGAGGTTTGGTTCCAGACATCTCTCTGATGCTCACAGTGAACATCTTGGTGACGTAGTCCACCGTCTTCTCACGGGCAACGTCGCTGTCGTACCCTTTCAACACAAAAATACATCTGAGATTCTGAGTTCGCAATGACCAGACACACTTGGATTATTCAGGTCATCCAATAATGAAAGAAAGGAAACAAAGGAGCTGGCTTAGTTCAGGAAGTAGTGGAGCTGTGCATAAAGCCCATTCCTGGACCTTTTAAAGAGGTTGAGTTTATCTTTGAGACCCACCTCCGTCCTCCTCCACATCATCGTCTGACTCCTCGCTGTCCACCAGCGGTTGGCTGTCACGGAATATAGACCCCTCCTCCACCTTGACCCCGCCTCCTCGTTCTCTTGCCCAAATCATCAGAGCAGTGTCGGCTCCGCCCACGGTCAGCAATGTGGCGTCATCCTGAGCCCAACGAACGTTGGTCACCTGTGCACTGTGCCCCACATAGCGTTTAAACCGGGCATACTGACCCTGAAGAAGGGAGGAAACAGCTAATGTTCATGAATCTACACCTTCAATCAGAATATTTAACCAGCACTGTGACTCCACCTCCCCCCAGGTCTCCACAGAGCCGTTCACTGCGGTCTGCACGGACCGTCTTGAAGC
>JBAMHV010000017.1:24942316-24953539 GCA_037177535.1 Pseudomugil gertrudae
GGACGTCATAAGAGAAGGGATTTTAAAACGAGCCGTTTAAGCAGTGTGGTTCACAATAAGATAAATTTTGAGCACATGCGGTCGTTGTTTTTTATAAGAGTTAGGGGTCTCCTCGTGACAGAAAACACCACAGAAGGCTATTCTAAGCACTTAGAAAAGTGATTTTTGCATGCAATGTCCCCTTTAACAATGTGCTTTGTGGTTCAGCTCACTAACCGAAACACACACGTGTGGACAGCAGACATGCAACTCCATGTTTTCTGGCCTCTGGCAGAGAGTGAAACATGTTTTTTAAGATGGTCAGATTTGATTTAAAAGTGCACTGCGGCCCCCATGTCAGCCAACAATTGATGTGGGTGGAGTGGCATGGAGGTTGGTGTGGGATGGGGTCGTGGAGGTTGGTGTGGGATGGGGTTGTGGAAAGTAGCGTGGAATGGGGTCGTGGAAAGTGGCGTGGAATGTGGGGCGTAGAGGTTGATGTGGGATGGGTCATGGAGGTTGGCGTGGGATGGAGGTGTGGAGGTTGGCGTGGGACGGGGGCGTGGGATGGTGTGGGATGGAAAAGTGGCGTGGAATGTGGGGCGTAGAGGTTGATGTGGGATGGGGTCATGGAAAGTGGCGTGGAATGGGGTCATGGAAAGTGGCGTGGAATGTGGGGCGTAGAGGTTGATGTGGGATGGGGTCGTTGAGGTTGGCGTGGGATGGGGGCGTGGAGGTTGGCGTGGGATGGGGGCGTAGAGGTTGATGTGGGATGGGGGCATGGAGGTTGGCGTGGGATGGGGGCGTGGAGGTTGGCGTGGGACTGTGGTGTGGAGGTTGGTTTGGGATGGAGGGCGTGGAGGTTGGTTTGGGATGGAGGGTGTTGAGGTTGGCGTGAAATGGAGGGTGTTGAGGTTGGCGTGGGATGGGGGCATGGAGGTTGGCGTGGGATGGGGGCGCGGAGGTTGGTGTGGGATGGGGGCATGGAGGTTGGCGTGAGATGGGGGCGCGGAGGTTGGTGTGGGATGGGGGCATAGAGGTTGGTGTGGGATGGGGGCATGGAGGTTGGCGTGGGATGGAGGGCGTGGAGGTTGGTTTGGGATGGAGGGCGTGGAGGTTGGTGTGAGATGAAGGGTGTTGAGGTTGGCGTGGGACGGGGGCGTGGAGGTTGGTGTGTGTGTGTTGGTCTTTTCATGCATAACTGTCCTCTTGTCTCTGCGTCTCCTTTTGTCTCCGCAGGCTCCCAGTCTCTCACACCTGTTTTAATCAGATCTGTTTGCCTCCATATCGAACCAGGAAGGAGCTGAAGCACAAGATGACCATCGCCATCTCCAACGCTGAAGGCTTCGGTCTGGAATGAGGAGCCTGCACACAAACAGACTGACCGCAGTGCTAGCTTAGCATCTGCAGTGACCACCTACTGATCTCTGGCTGTGGTTCACATGCTCAACCAGCCAGTTTCAATGTTCAACGTTGTGCTAATGAAGCTAAACCTACTTTTTATTTTTTTTATATCTGCAGCAGATAAAATGGGAGCTTTGGTTCAAACTAACTGAAGAAAAACTGTAGAGGTGGTTAAATTTGCACATGGAGTGAAGATGACTAAATGAAGAAAAGAGTTTGTTTTTAATGAGTGCAGAGCTGTGTAAACCATAACACAGCTTACATGTTCACTTGTTTATATGAGGACACAGTAAAGTGGACTTCCTGCACAGGTTCTCTCATCAGCTTCTGTGGAAACATCTAGAAAAAGTCCTTTAATAAGCAGGATAGACGTGATTTACTGAAACGCGTTCCAAAATGGATCCATTACAGCATCTGAGTCAGAACCACAGGAGCTTTAGCATTTAGACCTCTTTTTTGTAGTTTCATCCTCGTCTGGTAGAAGCGGTTCTTTAAATAGTGTTCTACAACAGGATCCCTGTAGAACTATGTTCTCTGTCCACGTAGTCCCACACTTCTTCAGTAATGATGAGGTCGGGTTCTGGAGAGGATCCGTTCCCCCTAAACGGATCTGTTCGGATCCTGGTTCTGGCTAGGATCTGTCGGTCCATCAGATCCGTTTCCACTGGTCTTCAGTTCAGTTCTTGGGTCATGTGACCTTCAGCCTTTTCTGGCTTTGTGACAGCCATGTTTCCATGGAGACCATGATGAGGCTTCAGCCAGCCAGTAGATGATCAGCTGAAGGTCTCAAGATGAATCTCTCAGGTCCTGGTTCTGTCTGATCAATGCTGGTTTTTGTAACAAAAACCCCTAAAATCCAGTTTAAACTGGTTCTGTGCTTAGTTTGTCTCATGTGTCAACACAATTCTGCTTCATCCTTCCAGTTTGAAGAGTTCGGATCCTGATTCAGAGTGGAACTGGACTGGACTAGAACTGGTCCTGGAACTGGTCCTGTACCACGACTGGACTGGAACTGGTCTGGACTGAGGCAGAGAGGACATGAGGACAGGATCAGGACATTTTCAGATTACTCCACAGTATTCCCGTGTTTTCCCTGCTGTTTTCCACTTTCTGTTTTCCACACTTTCCATATTTTCTCATCTTTTAAATATTTCTGTATTTATAAGTCTAAATTCTTCACACATCATTTCCAGATTGAGGAAATTCATGTTTTACACAATAAAACAATCCAGGATCATCCACAACTACAGGAGCTTTTCTCAGGTATTTTTACTAGTTAAACTAGTTTCCTGGCCGTCAGATGTTTTTATGTTAAATGTTTTAGTCAGCTCATAGAACAGGAATAAATGAGACGATAGAGTCAGTAAGATAAGTTTCTGATGATTTATTTGTCATTATGTGCTTCGTTTATAGAACACCAGGTGATTCGGGCTTTGTTTGCTGCACACTGTGGTGATTTTGGCTTTTCTGTTGTACTTGTATACGATGAGAAGAAGCTTTTTCCTTTTTGTTGTTGACATTGCTGTGTTTTTTAACCGGCTGCAGCAGAAGTGTTGGTTTTTAGTTTTGAATATTGGATGTTGCATCCCACCCGCTGCGGAGCTGTGGATGTCTTTAGAGTTATTGTCTGGTACTTTTTAATGACTACGACTCATTTGCGGCTTCTGTCATGGCTTCACAAACCAGCACAGGAAACCTTTTCAGCAGCATACTTGTGCTTTTCTTGCATATCATAACATTTTTAACCAAACAGTGGTGGTTTACTAAACCTAACCAAATGATTTAGCCTGCTAAACGTGACCACACAGCAGAGAGAATGCAGATCAAACAATAACATCAACAATGTAGCATCCAATGCCTGATCAGGAGCTGATCAGGAAAAGGTGGAGAGCCGATCTGGAATGGATTGCACCTAGACTAGGGGTAGATCAGGAGCAGATTACGGACAGACCAGGAATAGATTCAAACAGTTTAGGAAGAGATCGAGAATAGATTCAGAGTAGATTGGGAATAGATTGGGAGTAGATTCAGAGTAGATTGGGAATAGATTGGGAGCATGGGGATGTCTTTCCTGTCCTCTACATTTCAGCCAGTTGAGGCAGATGGCTGCAGTTTTCCTTCCCACTGTCGCCTCATGCAGCTCAGAATGGACTGGATTAAAATCAAGATTTGATACAATCTTTTGGTTTTCCTTATCGAGGCTATTTTTTTATGAATTGGCTCAAATTGATGTCTGTGAAGCGCTTTGTGATGACACTGTTGTGAAGTGGTGCTATACAAATAAAGTTGAATTGAATAGACTGGGAGCAGACAGGGAATAGATTGGAGTAGTTTGGGAACAGATAAGGAATAGATCAGGGGCAGATTAGGGGCAGGCAGATCAGTACGTGTTTAGGGCCATTTGGGAACAGATTTGGTGCAGATTAGGAGTAAACTGTGAGCAGAATAGAGTCCATTGGGGCTGGATGGTGTAAAGTCTGGGTATCATGGGCTGTGGTGATATAGCACATTTCAGAGCCGGTTGGCAGGTAAGCAGGGTAGTTCCATCCTCAGTCCTGCAGTGCATCCGGGGCAGTTTTACATCTGTAACACTGAGCAACTTGCACATTAGCTTGTAAACATGTGACATGATAGCAGAAACATGCTAACGATCATCCTCATGTGGCGCACGGGTTCCCCATGAGGACAGGTAGGTTATACAGTGGTCTGAGCGGCAGCATGAACACATGCATGTGGAACGGAGGTGTTAGCTGTTTGTCTGAGCGTGGTCCGGACTTCGCTGGTATTCTCCCTGGTTCTTTTACTGGGAATCACCATATTCAGCTGATATGCTGCGTTACTACCAGAAAAGCGAGGTTCTATGTTTCTAATTGCATATTTCCAGAGAAATCTGCTGAATCTGCTTTTACTTCGGCTGATCAGTTGATTCAGACTTTGTCTCCGTCAGCAGAGGAAGAAAGGACCTAACTGGAGTTCAGGTTTTTTATTTGATCATTTCATCTGAATCTTTTTAGAATAAAGCATTTTAGAAAATTTCAACTTAAATGAATCAGATGTATTAATCAGGAACTTTGATAGGTCCCATTTCTGAGTTGTGTTTTTATGACACAACCTTGAGTGTAGCTATCCTCATGATAGGCTACAGAAGTCTCCTGTTGCTGCTTTGTGTTGCTTGCATTAAAGAAACCAGTTCAAGTAACCAAACAACAGCGGAGCAGCTTCTTCAGCAGCGCCATCCAAATTTGCTTTGGCCTAATCTCGGTCACTCATTGACTGAGTCTCTGTAGCCGCCTGTATGGTCTGAAAAGCCTCCTTCAACAATACTTCCTTTCTGTTATGTCACAAATAATCCAGCTGCAGGAACCAGAACAGCTTCTTCCTCCACACATCTCGACTGTCTCAGACTATCAGCCAGCTGATTCAACTGTAAAACCTGTTTCCATCCAAACCTTTTGCCTCTGCTGCAGCTCTTTTGCAACTTCTCTTACTCCCAGCCTCTTCTAGAGCAGAGCAACGGGCTCGTGACCCTCAGCAGTTGCCATGGTAAGTTGGCTGTAGTCCTAAAAAGGACACATTCAAGTAACCAAGCAACAGTCAGGCAACTTCTTTGGCAGCACTGTCCAAATTTATACGAGCGTGATCTCAGGCCAACTATACGGCCTGGAAACGCTCCTTGCTCAACAAAGCTGCCTTTATGTTGTGTTAACTGGTCCAGAGCCAGGAACCAGGCCACATCTAGGTTCTGTTGGGGGTACAGATGGAGATAAGTCAGACATTTTTTCTGTGACTTGGGTCTGCTGTGTGTGAAAAGGAGCAAACTGTGTCAGGTTTCACTGTGGAAGACCAGCTTCAGCAAAGGTTTGGTTCAAATGGATTCAGAGGTTTAGTTCTGATGTAATTATTTTCACCTGAACCCAAACCTGCAGTGCTCAGAAAGTCCATTCTGTGTTTTTATTGGTTATAAACCTGCATGTGTAACATGCTGTTTCCGTGTAAACTGAGCAGTAAGCTTTGCTTCTGACATGCTGTGACTTCACAAGTATCTGCAGTAAAACGTGGAAGGTGTCCCGCCTCTCCAGCAAAAAAAACATGGCTGCTGTGTTTTATTCCTGTAATCGCTAACACAAAGTTTCCCCTGATCCAGCCGAGCTGCTCCTACTGCTCGAACCGAGTAGTTCTGCCTCTGCAGAGTTTCTGCTGAATCAGCACATTTATGCACAAGTATCCTGCAAACAGTTCATGAGGACATCATCCTGTCCTGAAGACCAGAGGGGTCTAACAGACTCATCATTAAAAACCAGTTCAAGATAACACCCAGGACCATTAAGAGCCAGAAAACCAGTAAAAGTTGTTTAAAATCTGAAACTGGAAGGAAGTCGATGTAGAGACTTTAAACGGGTGTTATATGACTCTCCTTCTGGTCGAGGTCACAACCTGAGCAGCTGGTCCTCGAGGACCTACAGGGAGGTGATAGTTGAGGAAAAGGTTCTCAGATATCCACTGGAACACATTTTAGTCTTCAGGCTCGTACGTAACTGTGTACGTACGTTCATTCAGGTCATCCACTAGTGGGCAGTGTTGAGTTCAGAGTTTGTTTCGGTGTTCTAACACAGCTTGGTAGCGGTAAAGCACCACTGAAACGTTGTTTACAACCATCTACACGCACCAGAAGAAGAAGAAAACCAGCTGTTCTCAACCGCTAGCTCTTCTTTAGCTGCTTTTATGTGGCTGTTTCTGTGTTGTCCTCTTCCTGTTCCCTTCTTCTTCTCTGGTTTGTGTCTTTCCCTGGTAGTGTGTAGCTAAATAACTCAGCACTGCCTCCGTGGTGTTTTTCTGTGTAAACTGTGTTCCTTTGGAACGGACTAAATTACACGCGTAAACAATGCAGGACACGAACAAAACTGTCCATCCGTCTACATGTCTTATAGGATTTTTTTTCTCCCTTTTTAATTTTGATAATAAACTTGAAATGTCATGGATAAAGTCAAAATGACGAGAAAAACATCAAAGAGTTTTGAGAATAAAGTCTAAATGAAGGGCGATCACATACTAAATATGTCTACATGTAAGCAGCTTCTTAATGTAAAATTAAGTTCATGATGCAGTTTTAATAAATTTTGTTGTTTTTATCTCTTTATTGTTACTATTGCATATATTACATATAAAATAAGAACATGGAGAGATTCAGCAGAACTTAAGCCATCTTTATCATCAGACTCAGAAACACAGACTGTGGTCAGAAGCTCGTTTTTCCCACAACCCCAAATCACCGACTTCTGGTCTGGTCAAAATAAAACAGTAGAAACTTACTGAACAATAAATCCTTTACACAATAATGTTGTGAATAGATTAATGACTGGTAACAGTGTTCTTATTAACATGATCAGGTATTGTTAGCTAAACACGCAACAACAGTTCTTTGACTGTATTCTTGTCATTTCGACTTTTTTCTCAACATTTCAAGTTTATTCTCGAAAGGAGAAAACTTTTTTTCCCAGTGTGGCCCTAATACCCATGCCAACAGACAGGTTTTCACAACACCAGAACGAGTCCGTGTCCTTTTTTACACGTCCCCAAAAAACCAACGTGTTAATTTATGTCTGAAATTCTGTTTTGTTTAAAATATTTTCTCTTTAATTCAGCAAACTGAGCAGAAAATAATTGCAGTGTGTAGAAAAGAATACATGAGTATAAACAGATGTCAGTTGGAGCTACGCTAACCCCAGTTGCTCCCTGCTAGCATATTCTGTTTGCGGCGGCTATTAATTAAATCTCAACAAAGCTGTTTCTCAACCTGGCAGCATTTCTCTGTCTCTCTCAGCGCTGGCCTACATTTATGCCTGGAACCGGAGACCTTATCATTTATTAAACAGACAGAAAAATGTAGGCCACAGCCAGCTCTGCTTTGTCAATCAGTAACCCACCAACAGGCCACCATTATCTTTCTTATAGGCGTCCAGACAGGCTGACTCAGCAGATTTCATTCTATTCATTCTGCAAAAATAATCACACAGCAGTTTGCCAAATGGAGGGACGGCGACCTTCAGATGGCTTCTGCTGCTTCTAAGATTTATCCTAACACATCCAAGTCTTTGAACCATTTTTTCTGTCCCTCATTTGAAAGCCAGAAAGATTTAGCTTGTTTGTCCTGTCTGTCCTCGTTCAGGACCAACACACACAGACAGACAACCATGCACACACTCACACATTCACTCCTATGGGCAATTTTTAGAGTCTCCAATCAGCCTATCCCCAAGGTGCATGTCTTTGGACTGTGGGAGGAAGCCGGAGTACCAATAATAACCTGTTCAACATATTTTTAAACTAAAACGGACACAGTGAAAACAGCTGATGAGTTTCTGCTTTATTCATATATGTGTCTACAGACAGAAGCTTCAGAGGGTCGGAAGTGTGGTGAGGAACCAATCACAGGCAGAAATTAGCAGGAGGCAGCAGGTTTGCAGCTTTATTAACATGGCTATGGCTAATGAACCCACAAAGACAACTGAAACCCCAAAGACTTAAATACTAACTGAACTAAACAAGGACCAGGTGAACACAAAATTAAACACAGGTGAAATCAATGACTCAAAAACAAAGCAGAACAGGAAAGCAAAAGACACCACACCGGGGGCCAAATCATAACACGTTACATATTTACAGCTCTTACAGGATCGTTCAGATGCTGCAGAGACACAGCAAACAGCCTTTGCTCCCCCAGGAGATCTTTTAGGATGGGTTTTATTTAAACTGGATTCCACCCATGCAATACTTGGCTGTCCCATCGTTTGCAGGGACAAAGATCTTTAAAGTGTAATAAAGTTCATGGATTGTAAATGTTGGGCTGACATAATGAGCGACATTTGCCCCAGCGTAGCCGCAGATATGCTGCATTAATTCAGGCTTTGTTGCTTCAAACCTGCAACATGTGATGTTTGTATTACATAACCAATCTGCTGCAGGTCAGCCTTCATATCAACATGTTCTCTGGTTAGTTTCACCAGCAGAATGACTCACACAGGTTAGGTTATAATAGCTATGGTTAAAATTATACTAAAAAATAACATGCCAAATGACTGTGTAGTAGTATAGATGACTAAGTGTAACCTGAAACCTGATCCAGAGAGACTGCAGCAGACTGCAACGCAGCAGAGGTTGCTCCCAAATGTTTCCAGTAAAACAAGCCGAAAAACTAAATGCATTTATTGGGCTAAATGAAATCACCCCGTCTGGATACTGAGGGTCATGTTTGTACCTGTTCAGCTCATGTTTGGCTCAATTCCGGTTCTTTCTTCATGTTTTTTTTACGGTTTTCTAGAAGCTCGACTTTTTCTTCCCAGATGAATGTTTGAGATAAATGTTCAACATGACCCAGAGTTACAACCTCTCAGGCCATCAGAGGAGCTCACACCCCGATTTTAGAGCAATAATCAGGAAATATGACCCGAACTGTGTCCATTATCACCTGGATAATAGAACACCCCCCCCCCCACACACACACACACACACACACACACACATGTTTGTCCTGTCTAGGCTACCCCACATAAAATGGGAAACAGCTGTGGTATATAGATAGATAGATTATCACCTTATGATGGACACCCTGCAGCATTTTCAACAAATGTCCCCTCTGGTCCTCATGCTACTCGTGGTCTGTGTCATGTCCACTCCTGTGTTGACATTCATTTCAGTGGCACGTGTCCATCTTATGGATTTATCTGAGTACATCTCACCCATAGCAAACACCCATTTCTGTCGCTTATCTGGGACAGGGTTGCGAGGGCAGCAGTTCCCTCTCCCCCATCCATGTTTGCTAGCTCACTGCCGGGCATTCGCAGACCAGTCAAAGATGTAATTCCTCCAGTATGTCACCTCATTCAGGAGCCATTCTAACCAGATCCTGATCCACCTCATCTGTTTATTCCCTGCACCTTTACAAGCCTGATGCCATCACACACCACTCTCAAAAATAGAGGTACGAGATAAAGACGTTTCTGTACCTATAGGTACATTTTTTAATAATTTTCTCAAAAGTACAACATTGGTTCATAAATGCACCTTCAGACAATGAAAAAGGGATCAAAGTAATAAAAAGTACAAATGTGTGCCAGTTTAACCACCTGTAGTATTGAAAATATTATGTGTATTGACAAAAAACTGGTAGTAATTTTAATACTCACAGTAGTATAAATATAGTTATACACATTATGTTATAATTTTATGATCATATAATATTTATTCATTTATTGGTGTCTGATTATTGTCATAATCTATATTTTATTAACTATCATTAATCATTTTAACATGATCCTGTTTTAATAAAGTTTAACTGGTATAACTTGATAAAGTATACAAACATGTACTGAAGGGTACAGAAACGTCTCTGGAAGGAGTACCAGCGACAAGCAACCGTACCCTTTTAGGTACAAGCTGGTACCTTTATTTTTTTGCGTGTGTGGGAAGTTTACTGAACATTAACATGAAAGCATCAATCGAAGCCTGAGGAGGATGTTTTACCAGAAACAGTGTAACGAGGTGTTTGATGGTCACATGGCATGATCAGGCGCTGCATGGATGGAGAAACCTCATCGCAGATGATTCCTTATCTGTGGCATGTATTTAGCCTGACCTTCCTCCCGGCAGCCTTTTTCCAGCAGTTTGGGTCCTGTGTGTTTTCCTGGAAAACAAAATATTCGTGAAACAAACTAATTTTCATTCGTCCCCTCTGGTGAAGGAGGGGATAGATAAAAGCCTGTCTCTAATGCTGCTCCTTGATCTTACTGGAGATCTGAAAGTTACGTAATGGTGATAAAGTCTTTGAGAAACGTGCAGAGAGAGAGAACAGAAACTTCTGGGTGTCCTCCATCATCATCATCATCACTCCTGTTTCTGTGCATCCATTGTTATCTTGCTGAGACCCCGGTTGCTGTGGAAACGGAGCGGATGAGAGGCCTTACGGACCAGTGTAGGTACCAGATCTTCCCGGGTTGGTTGGGTAACTGATTGTGGTTGGTCTGAAGTAGTTTTGTGGGGTTTTAGTTTTGTGTGGGAAACACGGACAGCAAAGATCATTACCTCTGTGTGGCGGGAAGAAGTCTTCATCTTCTACCTTACTCCTCCTCACACCAGGTGTGATCCATCAGCTCTGACTTTCAGCCGGAGCTGAAAGCCCGTATGCAGAACGTGTGTTCCCTGGCTGCCTCAGATCGTTCATGCAGATCGTTCTGATGCTCTGGTGGAGGTTGTGTAGCTGATCTTTGCTTGCTGCATCTTTGGATGCTCACACTGGCTCAAACTTCTCTGCAATGTGGTGAACCGTCTGGCCGGAGTCACCAGCAAGCGGCTTCACCTTGTGGGCAGTTTGGTGGCTGGCTGAGGCAAACACAGGGTGGGTCTTCTCCCTACATCTTCCTACAGAATCCTGTGCTTGCTGCTTTTCTCCTCCCTTCTGTGAGAACTGAATTTGCAGGTTGTTTGCTGGGGTAACACATCAGCACAGTGTTTCCTGTAGGCAGGACACGCTGTTTTGTCCCGAGCCGTACCTGCAGTTTTGGATCCGCCCACTAGTTTTGTGTTGTGTGGTAGTTTTCTGCCTGTCTACTCAGAGTTTGGCCCAACGGTATTAGAGTGCAGTGTGTGAGCCTAAAAAGGACAATCGCTGTAAATGCAGGTGTGTGTGTGTGTGTGTTTTAGAGGGCTTTTATTGTGGTAACTGCGTACACTAACCTTTATGTTCCAGGATCGCACATCATAGCCAGAAATCAGCTTTTGCACCTCGGAAAGCTAACACGGAGAGAACCCACGCTAACGCGGAGAGAACCCACGCTAACGCGGGGA
>JBAMHV010000017.1:24995073-25012550 GCA_037177535.1 Pseudomugil gertrudae
TTTATATCTTTATTTCTATGTGAATCTCCTTTCAATAACCCACGATCACGTCTTCTAAGCGTTTGAACGTCTTTCTGCTCATTGACAGATCAACAAACCCCTCTGAGTTTCCCGCATGCTGCTCGACACCTTCATGGTGACGTAATGAGGCCTCGTTTGAGCTATCACGTGACTTTCTGCGTGGTGAATCCTGCTCAGAGACATTGCTCGAAACACTTCCGTGTCACATGCTCGACACTTGCTCGAGCAGACCGCTCGAGCATAACGTCCCTACATGTGGTTTCGATTGTGTGTTTGATTTCCCTTGTTAGGTTTGTGGCACGCTTGTGCATATTTAGTTGATTGAAAAAGTAAGCTCTCACATTTTTTTGGGTATAGCCATTGTTTTTGTTTTAACTTTAGTATATCTCCTAAAGAGACCCTTTGTGGTTTTTTGTACATAATTATTTGTAGTTGTAAATACTAGATTCATATATATAGATAGTTGTTCATATTAATTGTAATTGTTTAACATAACTTCGTTGTGAGGACACCTTTGGTTAATAGTGATTTTCTATTTTGTTAAACCGGATAGATATAACCCAACTGTGGACACTTTTGGTTTTGGTTATTAATTGAACCTGGGAATTTGTTTTATAATAAATATTGTTATATCTATGAGTTTTGTTACCGGTTTTGTTTTGTTCCTGACCCCAAAGCCCTTAGTCTAAAAAGGGGTCGTAATAACATACTTCACTGGAATGCCAAAGTTCTTCTAAAACGGGAAATTTTATCGATGGAGGAGGGTCTTTGAACTTCGTTTTGTCCTTACATCTGTCACTAACCATAACGACCAATATCTCTAACATTAATTCTCCATGTCTGTTTTGCTGGCAGTGTTCTGAACCAAATACACATACAGTCATCATCAAAAGTATTTAAAAAAAACAGGTGTCACTGAAATAACCTAAAATAACCAAAATAGTAATAAACAAAATTTAGTAAAAATGTAATTTAAAAAAATCTGTTTTAGTGTAAATGTTTAAATTAAACAAACATGCTCAAATAATACAATTTACGTCACTTATAAACTACCGTTTTGTTGTGCAATCCTTTAAGGAAATCACTGCTAATGGTATTTTCTGTAACTCAGATAGACTTCTGCTCCCGTTGACAGCTTATCTTTCTATACAATAAAGCTAGTTTTATTTCATTTCATTTTTCAGTCTCCGATTATTTGAGTTGTTGTAAAACCTTTTTTTCTTTTTGTATTGAAGGTATGAATACATTTGAGGGCAACTGTACATCTACTGTTATACTCCCATTAAATAGTATTGGTCTAAAAATGAGAATCAGCGATATGAGGTATTTCTGTGGTGCTGGATATTATAGTAGCACACATCTCTGATCTTTATTGTAATTTCACTGAATTAACAGCTCACACAAAAAGTTTGTGTTATTTCTTGTGAAATACTATACACAGGTTTTAGAAATTGTCCTCGGCATCATGCTTGGGTGGTGTGGAGATGCAGCGATGTGTGGACCAGAAGGCAGACCGAATGATGAATGCTCAGGCTTTAATCCAGGGAGGGAATACAAACATGGAAACCAGAACTAACCTATACGAAGGCGGAGAAAACGTATAGATAACTAAAGACTACTGAGACTAACGAAGCACAAGGAAGAACTGAAATCCGGGAGTATAAATTAACTGAAACAAGACACAGGTGAACTGAATAAGTAAACTGAAACCAGGCGGAACTAATTAACTAGAAATAAGGAAACTAAAAAGAAACACATGAAAACAAAACAGGAAACAATGCCAAAATAAAACAAGAAAACCAAACTCAAACTATGACAAGGGCAAAGATCAATCAGTGGTGGTGCTATTCTGGTTCCAAAAAAGAAAAGAGGCAGAAAAAGCGGATTTTAATGTTTATGGTCGCCGATAAAAGTTTAGTGCTTTTGTGTGCAGGAGTGGGTTTATTTCATGCCTGAAGGATCCATGTAAGTAATAAGATTGTGTTGATCCTTGATACTAGAAGTGCATTACCATCAGCACTGCGGCTCTTTAACAAACCGTTTCTACAGGTTATGTAACTCCTGTGAGTTGTATAATGCATCAGCATGCTGTCCCCTGTCCGGTTCCCATGCAAATCAGCTGACCAGTGGCTGACCTGTGCAGCCTTTGGCATCAGTGTGAACCCTGGTTCAAAATGTCGCCAAGTTCACAGTGGCTGAGCATCCATCAGATAACGACTTTGGCAGAGCAACGAGGTCCTGCAGCGGACATAAATAGGTGAGGCTGTGTGTCCCATTAATTTTCTGCTACATGGTTTCACCCTATTCTCTGCCTGTCAATGAGGGCGGTCAGGTGGAGGAGAACATTTCTGTGACCCAAGTGTGGCACAAGCAACCTCTGTGGAGGTTTGAAATGAGGTTTTAGACCTTATGTTTGGATTGTTGTTGGACCAGGGAAAATGTTGTGTTCTGAGTCAGAAATCGGACTCTGGATCAGTTTTTCAGATGGTTCTGGTCTGATTTCCAGTCCTCAACTGGTTCCTGTTTGCAGCACTTCCTGATCAAGCTCATAGATTATAGTAAAACAACAAATTTACAAGTAAATGAAAAAACACAATTTATATTAAAAACAAATTTGTAATCAATTTTTAATCCAGTAACTCCTTTGTGTTTATGGTTTGAACAACACCACCAAAACCCTCCCCATATCGTCATTTGTGCTGTTAGACCAGACAATCTGTACTGTGTAAAAGATGGAAGCCACCTTAAACAACCAAAGAGGAAAAAATCCATCTGGATCAGAACTAGGACACAAACATCCTTCAACCTAAAAACCATTGGGTTGGAACGTTTTTCTCGCCGTTTTTGTAAAGTTCATCAAGTTTGGAGCCCACATGTCTAGCCACATTAGACAGCTCATTGAGCGTTCCCAGGCCAGCCGCGAGATGTAATCGGTCCAGCGTGTCCTGGGTCTACCCCGGGGCCTTCTCCCACAGGAACGTGCCCGGAACACCTCACCAGGGAAGCGTCCAGGAGGCATCCTAACTAGATGCCCGAGCCACCTCATCTGGCTCCTCTCCATGTGGAGGAGCAGCGGCTCTACTCTGAGTCCTTCCCGGATGGCCGAGCTTCTCACCCTATCTCTAAGGGAGACACCGGCCACCCTGTGGAGGAAGCTCATTTTGGCAGCCTGTACCCGGGATCTCATTCTTTCGGTCACAACCCACAGCTCGTGACCATAGGTGAGGGTGGGGACATAGAGCGACCGGTAAATTGAGAGCTTCTCCTTCTGGCTTAGCTCCCTTACCTAATTAATTGGAAATCGACCTCCTGCTGGCAACCATCATTGTGTGATGTCCGTCCGAATGGCCAGTGGCTGGAAAGCTGTGAACTGTGATGTGAAAAGTGATTGGATCTGTCAGAAGGAGACAAAGACTGGATGAATACTTCCAATACAGTCTTAACGCTGGCATTTTATGTCTCTGCAAACCATGAATGTCTATACAACCTGAATGCTTCTGAATCTGAACGCTTACTACCAACTCTGCAAAATTTATTCTCATATCATTTTAACATGTACTTTAACATGTATTTAACATGTACACAACATATTGTGTAACTTCTTATGCCTCTGTTTCAGATCATGAAGAAAAAAACAATGTCTAATCATCATTATGCGGACAACACTCAGATCTATTTTACTGTCCAATAAAGAGACTCTAATCCAAAACAAAGCTTCACTTTTTGTCTAATTGTGTTTAGAACCAAAGATGAGCATCAAAAGATGTGTTTCCAGCTTTAGTTAACAATGTTAGAACAAAAAACCATAGGTGAGGGTAGGAACATAGAGCAACCAATAAATTGAGAACCTTTCCTTCTTATCAGCACCTTCTTTACAACAACAAAGAGGTCTAGTGTCCGCATTACTGCAGACACTGCACCGAACCCCCAGTAGATCTTATGCTCCATCCCCCCACTTGTAAACAAGACCCCAAGATACTTGAACTCCTCCACTTGGGGCAGGACCTCATTCCCCACCCTTAGAGGGCATACCACCGTTTTTCTGTTGGGAACCATGGTCTCAGATTTGGAGGTGCTGATTCTCATCCAAGCCGCTTCACACTTGGCTGCAAATCGCTTGAGTGAGAGCTGGAGATTAGGACCAGATGAAGCCAACAGAACCACATCATCCGCAAAAACCCTATCATGACCTCCCCAACCTGGATCACCTGAACACCTCGGCTGTGCCTAGAAATTCTGTCCATAAAAGATATGAACAGAATCGGTGATAAAGGCCAACCTTGGCGGACTCCAAGCCTCACTGGAAAAAAATTTGACTCACAGCCAGCAATGCAGACCAAGCTCTGGCACCGGTCAAAAAAGGGGGTCCAGGTACCCCATACTCTCGAAGCACTCCCTTCAGCAGTTCCCGAGGGACACGGTCGAACACCTTCTCCAAGTCCACAAAACACATGTAGACTGGTTGGGCAAACTCCCATGCTCCCTCCAGGACCCTGAAGAGGGTATAGAGCTGGTCCACTGTCCCACGACCAGCTCCTTCTCAATCTGAGGTTCAACTATCTATTCAACTACCTCAGCAACCTCAGCCCCAGAGATGGGACCACAGAGTCCCATCCTCAGAGTCTCCCCCACCTCAGGGTCTCCCAGCTCTGCTTCCTCATCGGAAGACGTGTTTTTGAAATTGAGGAGGTCTTCAAAGTATTCTCTCAGGCACCCCACCACTTCCCAGGTTAAGGTCAGCAGTCACCCATCCCCACTGCAGACAGTATTGATGGAGAACTGCTTCCCACTCTCCAGTTGCCAGATAGTGGAACAGAATCTCCTTGAAGCCGAAGCCTCACCAAACTCTTGCCATGCCAAAGTTTTTGCCTTGGTGACCGCCAAAGCCGCATCCTGCTTGGTCTGTCGATACCTATCAACTACCATCCCACAGGTCAAAAAGGCCCAATAGGCCTCTTTCCTCAGCTTGACGGCATCCCTCACCTTTGGTGTTGAACAGCAAGTTCTGGAATTACCGCCATGAAAGGCAATGATGACCATACAGCCACAGCTCCAGTTGACTACCTCAATAGTAGAGGCATGGAATTGTCTACTCAGACTCAATAGTCACCGCCTCACTCTGTGCCTGAAGTCCTCCATCATTGTGCCTGTGCCTAAGAAAGCAACCATCACCTGTTTCAACGACGACAGACCTGCCTCTCTGACCCTGGTTATTATAAAGTGCTTCGAGAGGATCAATCTGAGATACATCAAAGACACCATCCCTGTTGGCCTGGACAGTCTACAGATTGCCTACAGGGAGAACCGTTCCTTGAAGGATGCTGTCTCATTAGCACTTCACACAGCCCTGACTCACTACATCCCAAAACATGTTAGGATGCTATTTATGGACTTCAGCTCAGCTTTCAGCACCGCCCCCCCCAGATATGCTGTCCCTGAAGCTCCACAACCTGGATCTGTCAGCATCACTCTGCTCCTGGTTCAAGGCCTTCCTCACCAACAGGTCCCAGGTGGTGATGGTGAGAATAGGTGAGTCTACATCTGCCCCACTGATCCTCAACACTGGCTAGTCGCAGGGATGTGTACTCAGCCCTGCCTTATTCACCTTCTACACACAGGACTGTGCTGCTATCCATCCCACAAACATGGTCTTTAAGTTTGCGGATGACAACACTGTGGTGGGTCTCATATCTAACAATGACGAGACCCACTACAGAGATAAGGTCCAGAGCTTGACACAGTGGTGTTACAGGAACAACCTCATCCTGAATATCAGCAAGACCAAGGAGGTCATAGTGGACTACAGGAGGTCCAGGAAGACCGATCATGCTCCCGTCTGTATATTTGGGGAGACGGTTGAGCGGGTGGACAGCATTAGGTTCCCGGGCATCCACATTTCCTCTGACCTCTCCTGCTTAGTGAACACTTCGCACCTGGTGAAAAGGGCCCAACAGGAAGTTGAACAGACTGGACTGTCTACCAAGCTCCTCGTGAACTTCTACAGAGCCACAATTGAAAGCATTCTAGGTCTCAGTGTGACTGTGTGGTATGGCAGTTGCACAGAACAGAACAGGAAGGACAAGCCAGGGTTGTGACGACAGCACAGGGGATTGTGGGCTGCAGTTTACCAGAGATTGACTCAGTTTACACTGCCCGAGTTCAGAAGAAGGCAAGACGCATTGCCACAGATTCCACCCACCTGGGCAAAGAACTGTTTGTACCATTTCCATCAGGATGGCAGTACAGGAACATTAAAACCAGCACAAATAGACTCAGGGACAGCTTTTTTTTTCCAGAGCTGTAAAAGCAATAACCCCCCTGCAGTGACACACTCATGTCCCACCTCCCTATAGGACTTCACACATACACCCTTCCACGTCTGGCCACATACACACAAACAGCATACCACTGACTGTCACTAAGTGCACTTTTTTCTACCTCATCTTGTATTTATAGTTTTCTATCTATCTCATATCGTATTTTGTATTTTATATTTTTCCAATGTGTGCAATTTAAATTTTTTCCTGCTATATATAGGTGTGTTTTTCAGCCGAGAATCTGCACAAAATGTCATTATGCATGCATAATGACAATAAAGACTCTTGAATATTGACATGGTTGATGCTCTGCTGGAAGTGGGTGTTGAAGCTCTGACAGGGGACTCCGCCAAATGTTCCCAGACATTCATTTGGCGTAGATACTCAAGTTTTTTATTGTTCTATGAACGTGTTGGACATGTTATGAAGCAGTTTCAAGTGTTTGGGTTTAATTCCTAAAGAGAATGATTGCTCACTGAGAAACAGCCCTTCCTGTTGCAAGTGGGCGGAGCTGAGGCATAGACAGGAAATGGTCATATTAATTTGTTCAGGGCCGGACCCTGTAAATTTTATGGTGATCAAATCACAACTGTGGGAGTTGTAGTAATTGATGATGTCACAGCGGCATATAGAAGATCGCCATGGTTGATCAACTATTTTCACTGGATCTCTTTACCAACTTGTTTTCTGCTGTCTGACCCAATTTTAGCCTGATTCTGTCCATTTAGCCAAAATGATTGATGTCTGAGTAAAAACAATTTCCAGATGCTAGGGGTCATAGCTAATTTGTAATCCAATTTTTTGTCATGAACATGTCTTGAGGACATGATTGGCATCATACATGTCAAATTAGATGCAGATATCTTGTGAGAGTTAAACTAATTTTAATTTTTCATGGCAAGACGTCAACTATTAAGGACCCGCCCCTCACAAACAAAGTCTTCAATTAGAAAATCTAACACAACTTTTAATCATTTATGCCTCCTGAGCATCTTGACCAATTTTGATGTCAGTGGTATAAAAGTCCTAGGACGAGTCTGTATACAACATAAAGACTGATGACATACAGTCCCAGGGACTTTTCAAAAGGTGGCGCTCTCATGCGATTTAGCCCAAGCAATCAGGAAGATGTCAAAATAAAGATTTTTTTAGCTTTGTCTGGGAGGAGATGAAAAAATTTGAGTTTTTGAGCATGTTCAGGCCCCCCATAATGTAATTCATTCGGACAAAGAAGAAGAAGAAACTCTGGAAATACAAATGGCCTTCACACTGCCTTCGGTGCCCGGGCCTAATAAAACAAAGCAGTTTGTTTATCATATTATTTACTCTCAGAGAACTGTACAGCAGCTACACCTGGAACAGGACATATACATCCAAAGTGCTATCTCCTTCCATAAATCCTACCTGACACTTCACAGCCAATCTAAACACTCCTACAGGAGAAATAATAGCTTTACTCTCATTATCTGCTGCTCTATAGCCTACAGTGAAAGATTTCTTTGTCCTAACAGAGAAATTCTAGATTTTAAAGACTAAAAACTGTTGAAGTACAACACACATCTGCATTTTAAATACAGCTTATTCATAATGCTACTTCATTTCATAACAGCTGGGAGGAACCTGCAGCAAATTCATTAAAAAAACAGAAACATGTTGAATGAACAGCATTTTCAACTCTGTTGCAGAGTTTAACATCGTCATGGCTGCAGAAACCAGACAGAGTGCAGTCTGGGTCCAATCTACAGACGCTGGACATTTATGTAGTTTATGTTTCTGTAAAGCAGAATTTCTGTGAATCCACAAAGTCATGAGAAGGAAGCTGGCTGAAAGCCTGCAGACCAGATCTGATCCACATATGGATGGTTTCAGATGGCTCTACAGGATTTAAAGTGAAGCTGTTGTTAAATCCAGTAGGAGCAGATGTAAAAGTTGCAGCAACCAAGATTTACTCTGTCTGGATATTATAACAACCTAGACAACAAGTCCAGTCTGCAGCTGGTCTGCAGGTCAGCCTGCAGTCCACGTCCCAGATGGAAAGCAAGGACGGGGATGCAGGCAGCAACATGAACCCCTGAGGAGTGGTCTGACCTGGACCAACAGAAACGCTGAGGTCATCCTGTACCGTGATGTCCAGTTGGACTTAATGTGGGTAGATGTAGGAGAAGCGCACGTGCAGCCCGTTCACGGGGTGAACTATCGGCACCGTCTGCATCTTGGGGAAGTTCTCTGAGGCCAGGGTAAACCTGCAGTTCCCGATCAGCTCCACCGCCAGGGTCTTCAGGATAATCTGAGCTAGTTCTTTCCCGACACAGCTGCGCACGCCGCCGCCAAACGGCACGTAACTGAACCGGGCCAAGCGGGACTCGTCTCGTTCCGGTCCGAATCGGTTGGGATCGAAAAGCTCAGGGCTTTGGAAGATCGGCGCGGTCTCATGGGTGTCCCGGATGCTGTACATCACACTCCAGCCTTTAGGAATCTGGTACCCCTGAGGAACGAGGACAAGTCAAATAGTCAGACCTTTATTTAAAAACATTTTCCTAACAATGCAGGGACCTGAAAATCCTTTAAAGCTCATCTCTGTTTTTTTTTATTAAACTACTTTTTTACTTTATTGCTTTGTTTGTTCTGTTTATTATTTTCCATACAAATCTGTGTGTTTCATTTTTGTGTGTGTGTGCGAATTGGAGTCTTGTTTGCATTAATGCAGGTGTAGCACATGTTTCCTGGTTTTCCGGTGATTTGGCAATCAGAAGTACACTTCGAATTGAGACAGCACGCGCCAGTATGACGTATGCGGTCTACAAATCTACACTTGAAAGTGTGCAGTCTCTGAATTGAGACAGCCAATGTCTACTGTTAGTCAATGACTAACCAGCTAATGAAGATAGGTGGGCTAAAGCTAAGGCACGCTGTTAGCCAGTGGTTGTGCTACAATCTGCCTTCTTGCTGCTGGACATTGGATACCTGTCAATCAAAAGGACACACTCATAATTATGCCAAACTCCAAGATTAAATAACATCTACATGGATGAGTTATAAAGTGTCCCCTTTTATTTATTTATTTGTTTCATTTGGTTTACATGTATATATGTATTTATGTGTATTTGTATATGTGTGTATTTTGAGGACTAACTTCTGCAGAGGCCTCAGTCCTCAGGCTTGTGTTCACGTCTGTGAGATACATAATTGACCAACAACATCTGCAGACCAGTGTATGGTGGTGATGATGATAACCTCCTTAAAAAACAGACCATATTATGTTCATGATGAAGCAGGAGAGTCTGACGGTATCCAGCATAAATGTAATATTTTATGTGTCATGTTTTATTATAAAAAAATAATTATTTAATGTAATTGTTTTTGCACTATTGATACATTTATTTATTTAAGGTTCACAAAGATAAAACGTAGAATTATTCTGAAAGTAGAACGAGTATTAGTGGTGGTCTGGGGATGTGTTTACTGTATGAGCAGCTCAGGAGCAACATCTACAAAAGTTTTATTTTAGGTCAATTCTGACTTTTTTCAGTATGATGGTGCAGAGGCAAAGTCCCGCTGCAGTTCAGGGAACATCTGGTGATTTAACATGTTTAACCAGCAGAATCTAATGCAGACATCACCAGCTGTTCTCCTCACTCTGCTGCTTTCTGACTGAGAGAGGTGAGTTAAACTGGACTGAATGCATCTGCAAATAATTCCAACAAATGAGGCCGAAAAACCCTGAACTGAACTCTGAACGCAGTTTTATCTGCATCAACTCGCTCCGCTTAACCAGATCTTTTCTGTAAATCTAAAGTTGTCCGACAGACCTCCTCAGTTTCAAACCAAATTACAACAAAGATGTGATCCAGATGGAAACCTTCATGAACACACAACATGTATGAAACTAACAGGTTTTTAGAAACAATTCTTTATTTGGTATCAACTGGCGTATCGGATTTTTCACTCTCTGGTAGCATTTGTGGCCAAAAATGTCCAAAATCATCAAATATTACTATTCATTTTCCCTTTTTATTAAATGACTGAAACAACAGCCATCTTGTGTAAAAAACACCTAAACATTTAATCACTTTTGGTATTTTACTAGTTGAAATATTTGAATTCCTGCATTGTTTATAACATAGAAAATGCAGAGAACTGCAGAGTTTAAGTCTTTCTGAGTGTGTGAGAAACCTGGGTGTTATTCTGCACTGGATCAAAAATGTGATGATGACAGTATTTTATCATTTATAAAACATCAGCAGAGAAAGAGAGGTGCCTTTTGCTGCCAACAGCAAGTGGCGTTTAGCTGCTTAGGTGTTCTCGCCTCCAGCATGGTGTGGTTACTGCCCCTCAATCTTAATTGCAAACCACACACATTTCATCATAAATGAGTGGGGGGGCGGAGGGTGATGGGGCCATTTACACCTCTGTTTCCTGGGTGCGGCCGGGGGCGGGTCTTGGGCCGGAGGGTAGGGTAATCCCATCAGGACGGTTGTGCTAGTGGAGGGGTTGTGGGCCCTGGGGGGAGTGGCGGACTTGCTGCTTGTGGTTGGCTGTGTGGGGGTGGCTGTCCCTGGCCTTCTTGTCCTCTTGCCCGCTGGGGTGGGGGTGGGGGTGGGGTGGGGATTTGTGTTCTCAGAAGGGAGGGTGGGTGTGTTTGTGTGTATGTTTGAGTAGGGGAGAGAGCGCGTGGGAGTGCGTCTGGTGTACAGTGGTGGGGCGCTGGGGGTCCTGGGCCGGCGCTCTATCTGCCCTGGGCAGCCGGTGCCCGAGTTCCCCCTGACTGTGGGGGGCTCTGGCTGGGACCTTCCCACTGCCGCCTCCTGGGCGGATGCTGGGTTTGCCCCGGGGTGGGGTGGCTGGGGTCCTCTTTTCGGGGATGGCTGCTGGTTGCCCTGGTCTCAGGTGGTCCTGGCCTGCCTCTAACTTGTGGGTGGAGGGGGTCGCCTTGGCATGATCACCTCTCTCTGAGCTCTTTTCACCCCGTACACTCGGCATGATCACTGAGATGTTCTTTTTATTCACCTAGGTTAAATATGTTTAGCTTGTTCATCCATAGTGTAGGTAGCACTTGTAGATCTTTAACCCCCTGTGGGACCCCGTGAGAGATTTATTTTGTTTTCTGTACAGGTGTGGCGGATGGAGTAGTGTTTGATCAGATTGCAGTGTTTCCTTTCCTCTGTGTCTCTGTCCTCTCTGCTGTCTCTCTGTCCTCTCTACTGTCTCTCTGTCTTCTCTGCTGTCTCTCTGTCCTCTCTGCTGTCTCTCTGTCCTTTCTTTTTTTCTGGTCGGTCCAGAACAAGACGCGTTTAAAAAAAAAACATCAGCAGAAACTACCCATTTCTCTCTCTTGCCGGTACAGCGGTGCTGATGCATGCTTAATGGATTTTATCATGTAAAGCAATTTGTGTTTTACATGTAAAACATGTTTTCTAAAGTGTCATGAAAAGCATTTTATAAATAAAGTTTTAAATTAAACCCCGCCTCTCGCCCGTTGACAGCTGGGATCGGCACCAAGCAGCACCATAATGTTACTGAAAATTTCAGTGATCCAAAATCCAGGATCTTTTCTGGATCTCCACCTAAAGTTAATCATTTGTTCCCAGTGACACTCCCAACATATCATGAAAATTTGATCAAAATCCATCAATAACTTTTTGAGTTATGTTGCGAACAGACAAACAAACAAACAAACAAACTTCGGCATAAACATAACCTCTACGAGGCGGACATCGTCCCGAGGAGAGCGTGAGCATAGTAGCACTTTTTAGTGCTAGTATAGCATAGTAGCATTTTTGTTTTTAATAATTCAAGTGGAAAACCACATAAATATGTTTAAATCCATCTGTTTAAAGTAAGCACGAGCAAGTGAAGCAAATCATTTCCTGAGCTTTATAAGAAACATTTCTAATTTTAACAAAGGCAAAATACATACTAATTTATACCCAAGTTGTGATTTAAGAAGCCAGACATGAAAAATGGAGGAAGTGGAAGATCCTGAGAAATTCTCATTCATCCACTCTGTTAATCCCGTCCTCATTGGAAGCTAATCCCAAATATTCCTGCAGGTTTCCTGATGCGAGATTTTAGATAAATGAACAGACATAATAAGTTCAGTCAGCTGCAGGGTTAAAAATGTGAGATATAAACGGCTTTGTGTTGCTTCAGGAAGTCTCTACAATTCATTTGAACTTCATTTGTCCTTTGGCATTTAAAAAAAGGACAGGAAATAGGGGGCACATGGGGAGGGGTATTTAGGGCTATAGAGAAGGCCAGGTTGGAGCAGGTTCCTGGGGAGCACCACATTAATCCCTGATGAGAAAATTCTGACCTGCTGCTGCATGAATGGACCAAAGACAGAATTAACTGAATAGAATTAATTCTCCACATGAACTATTTTCTGCTGAAGTCTGAAGTCAGTGTTTGTTGGAGAAGAAGCCACACAGCAGCCATTTTCACATAAACTAAATGTGTGGGTTTTGCTACCATAACATCACTTCAATCATTATTATTTCCTCCATCTGTCTGTTAGCAACTAAAACTTAGAGGCAGGTTTAGATTAAAATTTTGGTAAACAGAAATGGAAAAAGTAATTAAATGGATGCTGGACTACTGTCTGCTCTTCACTTTGAGGTTATAGAATCATTTTACCATCACAGCTTTTAACTCATGTCAAATGCCCAACGACAGCAGCTAATCCAGGTTATCACTAATCCACATTGACACTAATCCAGATTGCAGCTAATCCAGACTATGGCTAACCGAGATTACAGCTAATCCAGACTGTAGCTAACCCAGATTACAGCTAATCCAGACTGTAGCTAACCCAGATTGCAGTAAATCCAGACTTCAGCTAATCCAGACTTCAGCTATTCCAGACTGTGGCTAACCCGGATTGCAGTAAATCCAGACTGCAGCTATTCCAGACTGTGGCTAACCCAGATTGCAGTAAATCCAGACTGCAGCTAATCCAGACTGTGGCTAACCCAGATTGCACTAAATCCAGACTGCAGCTATTCCAGACTGTGGCTAACCCAGATTGCAGTAAATCCAGACTGCAGCTATTCCAGACTGTGGCTAACCCAGATTGCAGTAAATCCAGACTTCAGCTAATCTAGACTTCAGCTATTCCAGACTGTAGCTAATTCACACTGTGGCTAACCCGGATTGTAGTGAATCCAGACTGCAGCTAATCCAGACTGTGGCTAACCCAGATTGCAGTAAATCCAGACTGCAGCTAATCCAGACTGTGGCTAACCCAGATTGCAGTAAATCCAGACTGCACCTAATCCAGACTGTGGCTAACCCAGACTGCGGGGAATCCACACTGTGGCTAACCCAGACTGTGGCTAACCCAGATTGCAGTGAATCCAGACTGTGGCTAACCCAGATTGCAGCTATTCCAGACTGTGGCTAACCCAGATTGCAGTGAATCCAGACTGCACCTAATCCAGACTGTGGCTAACCCGGATTGCAGTAAATCCAGACTGCACCTAATCCAGACTGTGGCTAACCCGGATTGCAGTAAATCCAGACTGCAGCTAATCCAGACTGTGGCTAACCCAGATTGCAGTAAATCCAGACTTCAGCTATTCCAGACTATGGCTAACCCAGATTGCAGCTAATCCAGACTGCAGCTAACCCAGACTAAATCTAATCCAGACTGTAATTTATCCATACTACAGTTAACACAAACCACTGCTGACCAAGGCTGCAGTTAACTCAATTTACATCTAGCCTAGACTGCAGCAACATTATTATGTTGTACTAAATTATATTATAATTTATTTGGTAACCCAGGTTGCCATTTTGGTAACCCACCATTACAGAAAATGTATTTCTTCAATAACTTCTAGAAGATGCCTATCATTTGCTTCATTTTGGGAGGTAAGTATTTTTAAGGTTGCATATTCTAAATAAGATGTGGCACCTAGGTACAACCCTACCTCACATCCAGGTAGGGTCGTACCTAGGTACAACCCTACCTCACATCCAGGTAGGGTCGTACCTAGGTACAACCCTACCTCACATCCAGGTAGCTCTGTGATCACGGTTGACATAAACACAAGCCGTTATTATGTCTTTCTGGGTTTTGTGATACTTTGGCACAGTGAAAAACAATATCTTATATGCAGGCTTGAATTATTATGTTTACAGCAGCTCATTATGACACAGTTTTCTGCATATTTACATGAACTTCTCTTAAAAAGAAAAAGACAAATCAATGAGAAACAAAATTCCAAATTCGTTTTTGTAACTCTTCTTATTTCCCGACAAAAACCTGGATGTGACTAAATTAACTAGTGTTCTCATCATATGCCAGTGTTGCCATGGTAACTAGATGGGCTGGATTTCTCAGGTGAGTGACCCTTTGGCTCGGTGGAGGTCTGCGCTGTCTGAGTGTTTTTACTTTATTGTTAAATTGAGTGGAATACGTGTAAAAAGATCTCGCTGGTCCCTCCAGAACCCACACTGCACTTTATTTTGAGGTACACTTCCTGTGTTTGGTCCACTGATTTAACTTCTTTGATCGGGATCCAAATTTGCCCAGCTAGCCGACTGGGATTTGGCTGGTGTGTCCCTGCAATGCTCATGTCGGTACTTCTTGGTTCTAGAAAGACTTTTGTTCTTTTTCTTTTGTGTCTAATTAAAAAGCTTTGACTTTGATGTAGAGAAGAAAAGCAGAAATATAGAAACCTTACTAGCAGAACTTGGACTTACGTCTAGTTCGAAGGTCTTCAGGGCTGTTCGATAACCCCCAGAAACCGGCGGCAAGAAGCGGAGCACCTCCTTGACGATGCAGTCGATGTAGCAGAGCTGACTCAGCTTCTCCAGAGTCAGGTACGGAATGTGAGACTGAGGTGGCAGAAAACCATCCAGCAGGCGGCTCTTCTCCAACTCTGCGGCTTCTTCCTCTGTTTCCATGGCAACACAGGGCAGACTGCAGCCTTGTTCAGATTGGTAGCTAAGGCCAGCGGTCTCCAGCTCGGCCCTGGCTCTTTCTACCACAGCCGGGTGCTGAAGAAGCTGCAGAACCAGGGATGTTGAGGCGCTGGCTGTGGTGGAGTGAGCCGCAAATATCAGCTCCACTGCCGTTTCCTAGAAGGTGAAAATTTGGACTTAATCTAATCAGTTTAATAAAACACAAGCACAAAGCATCTGAAAGCGATCTGCTCTGCTAGACCAGATCCGCTCACAGAGCTCAAACAGAACTTTACAACACTGTCACGCTTAGGAAACATCTAAAGATGAGAATGTCTGCCACATTTGTTAGTGTGACACATAGAGGACAGCATAGACAGAGTCTCCAGGACATCACTTGTAGGTTTCTGAAGAGATTAATTAAACCTAAGTAGCAGGTTCCCACCGTCGCCATCCTGGCAACAACAAGCATGTTGCCACTCCAGGAAAATACATAAATGGGGTGTGAGCATGGAGGTGGTAGCATGTAGCTACGAGCTAACAGATCTAACCTGGCGTTAACAGAAGGTAACTTCAGTTTAGCAAACCCCGGTTTGCTACACTCTTCTTGGCCGGAGATATCATTAATTAAAATAACGCCTCCCAAAATATGCACAATTTCTAATCGAATAACCTCATAAATAATTTAAAGAGATGAAGCAGGCCTATATATATTAAAAAAATCACTCCCTTCACAAATGTTATAAAAGTAAACTTGACCTAATAAACCTAAAATGTTTTTTGTACCAGGCTGTAAACATGTTTATTTCTGCTATGAAGTTGGTCTTTTTAACATGGGCGTCTATGGAGATTTGCTCTGTTTCTGTGCCCCTAGTGGATGATGGGTGAACTGCAGTTCCCCATAGGCTTCACTTTTAACCACCGACGATTGCCAAATTGGTTGACATGAACTTTATGAGCACAGTCATGTTATGTTTGCTTTCTTTTGCTTAGACGAGATAAGAATGTCTTAGATCAGGTCAGAGTCACTGCTTCCTGCTGAGCTCTCCGGATGTACGAGCATTTCGGTACCTTGAGCTCCTGGATGCTGAGTTGATGCCCGTGTTCTTTGGCACTGGACATCATGTAGTCAAAAGCATCGTGATATTCATCCTCCACATGCTGTCTCTCCATCTTTTCCTCAATGATTTTGGCCATGTTGGCATGCAGGACTTCTCTGGCTTTTATCCCCTAAAGCCCCCATGAGAGGATACAGTTAGGTGGTATCACAGTACCTGCATGAGAAAAAGCGAAGACGGATAGAGCATCCTACCTTCCGAAGCCCACTGAATGGAGCATTAATGGGGAGGGAAAACAAGTTGTTCATCAGCTGCTCAAAGGTCTTTGACAGATAGAGGATCCGGTCCTCCTCCAGCTCCAGACCCAGCAGAATCCGGATTGCAATGCGGAAGGTCAGGGACTTAGCGGCCGCGTAAACATCCACGGCGCCCCTTTCCGAGCACCACTTGGAGATTTCGGACTTGATGACGGTCTGAACACGGGGCAGGTAGGACTCCAGAGCCCCCCGGCTGAAGACTTTAGCCAGAATCTGAGTTTTAGAGATCAAGCCAGAGGAGACATAAAAGGTTATGACCCAGAACAGTCACTACAACTCACCAGAGGAGACACTGAGGTCGTAGAGGACAACAAAGATGAAGAGGACAGAGAGGATGGGAAGGACGAGAAAGAGGCAGAGGATGGATGAAGATGAGCAGCAGTTTCCTACCTTTCTCTTCCTCTTGTGGAGGTCTCCAGTGGAGTTGACCAGTGTGTTTGGTCCCAGGATGATGCGGGTACTTTGGGGCCACTGGGTGCAAACCAGGCTGTGTTCTCCCAGCAGGATCTTCCGGATGTTTTCAGCGCCTGTCACCCGGATGACAGGCTTTCCCAGGAGGTGGGTTTTAAACACATTGCCATAACGCTCCCGGCGAGAGATGTGGAAATTAGACCCCTACAGAGAGGAAAGAAAGTTACAAGATCCAACAAGAACAGTGAGGCGCTTCCCCAGTAACAGACCCTGGATCACCAGCGACCTGAAAAAGCTGCTGTAATATTACCTGATTATCAGCATGCAGGATGTGGCTATCACTGACTAAAATGGAGATATAATGTAGGTGTTGGGGGGGGGGGGGGGGGGGGGGGGGGGGGGGGGAGGGGGGGGGGGGGGGGGGGGGGGGGGGGGGGGAGGGGGGGGGG
>JBAMHV010000017.1:25139557-25149972 GCA_037177535.1 Pseudomugil gertrudae
TATAAATGTATATATGTATGTATGCAATCTGGCCTGTGTGTATTAGTGATAACAGTGCTGAAACAATTTGCAAAGTTTTTGTACAAAATATTTTACCATCTACTGATATCAAAGAAATTGGACGATAGTCTTTATAGTTTGTTGTCGTCTTTAAAATCAAATCTATTATATCTGAAGACAAAGTGGGGGCTAAAATGTATCTTTCAAAAGCTTTTTTTACATTTTACATTTGTAGCAGGAGTGGAGTAAGCTCATCCACAAAGCCATAATAAAATTAATAATAATTTTTATGTAAAAATAATAATGATGATAATAATAATAATTTTATTTGTAAAGCACTCTAATCAAAGTGCTGTACAGACATAAAAATCAACCGTAATAAAACAACAAAATAAAACCTCAACACAAAATAAATGTAGACATTTAATGCAGAATAAACAAGTGGGTTATAAGCTTATCTTTAAAAACATCCACATGCCTGCCTTATGTCCAGAGGAAGACTGTTCCAGAGCGTAAAGAGAAGGCACACTCACCAACGATCTTTCTCCTGACTTTAGGCACCATCAGGAGGCCAGATCCCAGAGAACGGAGGCCCTGTGAAGGTGCATACAGTGTAACCAACTCCATTATATAAGAAGGTGCTGCTCCACTTCAAATTTTAAGTTATAAAAGCACCTCAAAATCCGCATAAACCTCACATGGAAGCCGGTGTAGAGAGGCCAACACCGGGGTAATGTGTTGATAATTCCCGGCTGCAGCGTTCTGCACCACCAGCAGGACTCAGAAGCAGAAAAACTACTGGTGATCACACAGCTTTCCAATAACTTCCTTTATCTACCATGATATTCAGCATCTCATGGTGCTGGAAGTTCTAAAGCTACCACAAATGAAATCTCCCCTTTGGCAGGAGGCCCAGGAGGTGTACAGCTCCATGTAAAAAGTTCTAAGGGCTTCATTTATGTCACCAGATCCCCACTTGGAGATTGGACCGCACATATTGTAGCCATGAACTCCTGTAGTGTAATATATTGTGCCAAGTGTTTTCCAGTGTGTAGTTTGCCAGTATGAGACCATATTCATATGTAAGCCACATGTTTTTAAGTTGTGCAGTAGTAGTTTTGCTTCAATTTGCCTTCTGCCATATTTTTCCTGTGTTATTTAATATTTGTAATATTCTGTGCAATTGTAACATGAAAAAGGTAACAGCTGCTGGGTTCTTGAAGCTTAAACAAACACCAATACGGCAGGACAGTTGTCAGTAAAACGGACTAAGACAGGAAAAAAAAGTGCCATCTTGTTCCTGGCGTGCTGGTGGATTAGCATGGCTGCTAACACGGGTAGCAGGCATGCTGGTGATGTTTTTTGGACTCTGGAGCCTTTGGACTTGTTCAACATTGTTTCCCAGGCACTTTGACTCGACTCAGGGCGAATACTGGCAATAAATATATTTAAATATATAATAAATGTTTTAAGTTGCTACGGTGGTGCTATTCAGTTAGCTAGCCATCTTCTTTGTCGCATCATGTGACTCCTTATTTTTTTTCTTTTCTGATCACTTGTTGATTTTTGGCTGCTCATGATTGGACATTACCACCAGTTTAAGCTCTCTGATTGGTGGAAATAAAGGTGTTATCATGATCATTGTGGATTTATCATATAAAATATATTTTGTGGCTGGATTGCAAACCTTAGGGAAGTTTCACTCAGAGACCAGGCAGTGTTTTAAAGATGCTCATGGCTCGTCTGATGGTCCGGTGACATTTGTTACCTGCATTCCTGCAGCTGTTGCTGTCTTGGGGCTGAGAAACATGTCATGTTGCAGCTAATGACACACGCTAGCAACCAGATAGCATCACGACAGCATATTGAACCATTCTGCAAAGACACACAGGAAGAGATTATTGCAGGAATAAAGGGAAGAGGTAGAACTTCACTGGTTGGAGAGACCTCAGAGAAGAGAAGGGATGAAAACAATGCTGGATTAGCCATCAGTGAAGCTCTCATAGCAAAGACAAGATGAAGACAATACTGTTTAACTGACTTTAGGAGAGATCTCAGAATAGAGACGAGATGAAGATGATGTTAGATTAGAAGTCATTAAGGATTAAAAGTAGTTTCAGAATCAAACAACTGCCTCTGAGCCTGCAGACTACGGTAACGATAATAAGTAACTCGCAGTTATAATAACGGCTGCTTTGCCGTGTCGCCTCTCTTACTACTTGATTCTCTTTTGTCTGCCATCATGTCAGGTATTTCCGCCTGTAATCTGTTTGATGGCGAGCGTTTCAGATATCAAAACATGCGCCTGCAGACATGGTCTACGCTGTGCAGCTGTTCACGCCTGACTGAGTCAGAAAAGCCTTTAGGACGCTCTCACACATCAGCTGCATCACAAACAAGAGTTTCAGGGAGTCGCATGTGGATGTTTGTGGATGATTCCCACTTACAGCAACCATAGTTGGGTAAGACTGACCATGAAATGTCATTTTAAACTGAGGCTGATCCTTTGAGACGAGCAGAAACACATTCAGATCAGATGGTTTGGTTGTGATGTTCAGAGTCAATTCTTTTTGTGTCTAAAATTCACATTTATGATCAGTGACATCTCCCCTGTGTATAAACATGTAGACTTTCCTGCACATAGGTTAGAAATCGAGGATAATCCCTACGTGTTTTAGCTACATGCCTGAGCTTGATCACCCACAAAACAAGTTGGTATAAACCGTCTCATCTCAGTCTCACTTTTAAATAATTTATCTGTTTAAAATCACAAAAATGGACTTTGTGGTACTTTTACTCAAATAAATTCTGCACAAACACCACTTTAAATAAACTTAGGTGTAATTATTAACAAATAGATCTTTAGTCTTATTCAGAGTCATCTGCTTTATAATATGTTAAAGTTTGTATTTTTTCCTCTGAAGGCCCAAAACACGCAAACGTTCTCAGAAGTTTATTTCAGACGAATGAGACAACGTTGTTGTAATACTGGGCTATCCATCCATCCATCCATTTTCTACCGCTTGTTCCCAGAGTGGGGTCGCGGGGGGCTGGAGCCAATCCCAGGTCGTAATACTGGGCTATATAAATAAAATTGAATTGAATTGAATTGAATGAAAGAGTTGGAGTCGATGCTGTTGCATCAGCAAGGTCAGAAAAATCCCCGCAAATGAATCATTTATTGTCCATTTGCTCTGCTCATCTCACAAAGATTAGATTTTTATGTTAAATCCAGACGTTGTTTTAGCTTCTGTAGGAGAAAACCTGCTAAACAGGATCTTTCAGGTGTTTTCCACTGAAATATTAAACATGTGTGTTCCATTAAAACAGCATCTGGTATAAATTATATTTGATTGCTTGTACAAAGTATTTATATGATAATAGATAAGAGTCATAATTAATAAATAATGGGTTAAAGATAAAGGGAGTGTAGTAATTATTATATAGATTAAAACATATGCAAATATGTCATAAACTAGTTTTATTATTAAAGTTGTTTTTTAATTAACAGTTGTAAAGATAAATGATTATAGGTTTCAGTATTGTTCAGGAGGATGAATGTACTAATGTAAATACTTTTTATGTTTGCATTGATGGATTTTAGTTTTATTATTTGTGTCATTTCTGTGAAGGTTGGACGCTGATCCATAAAAACAGCTTGTTTTCTGGTTGTTCTTCATCTAAAATCTGCAGATATGATTCATGTCAAAGCTTTAAAATTCACCCTGTTTGACTACAACATCCTGCAGCAATGCTTAAATAAAGTTTCTGTTTAAAATGTTTCATTAACTGCATATATATATATATATGTTGTGTGTGTTATGGTGTTTGTCTGGTGTCTGAGAAAACACTAAAATCTGTAGAAAATAAAGATCTGAGGAGTAAAACTTACACAGGTGAAACATTTATAATAAATATATAAAAAATCTGAATTTTATGCCTTTAAAATGGAAATGATTTCATAAACATTACTGGAGTGAAGCAGCTTTAATGTCCATAAAAAATCCTTTTGTTTGAGGATTTTACCAAAAGCAGCAGGACAGCTTTGAGTCGCTAACGGGTGTTCATCAGTACTGATCTATCGCTCTGATCATGTTTAACAGGTAACAAACCCATTAAATCTGAGCGTTAGAAACAGAATATTTACTTCAGCTGCGTTTGATCAGTTTTATTTTATTAATCCAGATTTGGAAATCAGCACTGGGTCATTGTGGGGTGAGTTGGGGTGGGGTGCACCAACATTGTCCTGCAGGCTGAGTCAAATGAACCTGTTTCTATAAAGCAACGATTCATCAATAAGACAATATCAATGAGCGAGGATGTATTATGTATCTGTGCAGATTCCATAATCAGCAACAAGGAAATGGCTTGTTTGCTGGCTCTCTGAAAGCTGGTGGAGTTGAATTATTTCCGATATTACTGGTTTCCAAACAGGAAGTTGTTGCTACAGTGCTGAAAAGAACAGATCCATGTGAATGTGTTTGTGGAGCTTTCTGTGTGACTGAACAGGAGACATGTCTGCTCTGCATCATTAGTGGTGCAAAGCTGAACTTTACACAGAACATTTGAGGATTTTCTTCCGTTTATATGAAGGAATATTCCGGTATGGTGATGTGCGATGAATGCTTTTAAATAGACGATGATGTGTTTTTTCAATTCCTAAAAGTTTCCCACTGAAGTTCGGCCATTTTGTCTGGTTCACGGTGACATGGCCACGACAGAATCCATCTTACGAGGCCAGAAAGGACTCATTTCACCAATCAGCGTCCTGTAACTGGGCAGGTTATGGATGTCTGATGGGATGGATGGAGGTTCGCCCACTATGCAGCGAGATAATTGATCCTGTCACCCGCTGGGTGCTCAATCACCCTGCAGGTGGTTCAGATCCAGAAATGATACATTTAATTAGCATCCTGTAGTTGTTTGCTTCTCATAGACCCACCCTGCCCTCATGCACCCCCCTCCCCCCGCCGACACACCTGATTATTGCAAAACCAAACTGCATTTTCTCTGCATTCTGTTATTTAGTTTAACTCATTGCATCATTTAAAAGTTTGATTCATTTTATTCTGTAAAGCTTCGAATTTCGTCTCTTATGTTGTATATTTTCATGCACAAAGACGTGGATCCACTGGGCGTCTGTAGCGGGAATAAGGCCCAATTTATCCTGTCCTATAACTGTTCAGGACACAAGATCCTATTTTACTCATCTGATATTTTACTCTAATGATTATTAGCATTATAGCTAAATGGGGCAGCGTGGCATCTCGATGGGGATTCTGCTAAAGCGATGTAACATTTCCTGGTTTCTCAGCTGAGCTGCACGCTTGCTCACTTTTCCACAAACATGCAGACGGATGAAAGAAGCATTAAAATGTTGAAAACACGCAGAGGAAGCAGGCGGGCAATGAGCGACTCTGAAAGTTTTTATTCTTCCTCTTAATCACTGAAAAATGTTCAGAACGAAACACGTGAAACGTGGAAAAACACCTGTGGAAGAAATAGAATTTAAATTAAAGAAAGTTTTGCAAACTTAACACTTTAAAGCATTTTTATTATTTGTTTTTTAGTATTTTGCTTCATCACGGTTGTGGGTTTGTCACATGTTTCATTTGGTTTATTTTTTACAGCTTTCATAGTGGAATTATATTTTATTTTTATTCTTGCTCAAACTATAACTAATTTCTGTCATTTAATAAAAGACTAATGGAATAAAACTGGAGAGAAACAAAACAACACAGTTTTATTTAATTGTTTTTGCAAGATTTCCTTCATTTGTGTAAAATCTGAGTTTAAATCTTAATTTTATTTCATCACATTCTATTTATTATATTTATTTATTTTAAATATTCTTTGTTCTGTAAATTTACATAAAGTTAAATCTGTATATTTGTGGTTAAAGAAGAGTTTCTTCCCCCAGGCTGTCCGCTTGCTTAATCATGAACACTGAACAAAAACAAAAGCCACTACCGAACTATATTATATTTATATTTGCACATGTAAATAAGGATATGAATATACAATATACACAAGTATGCTGCTATTTTTTTTATCATCATCTTATTTAAAATCCCAACATCCTTCCATTCTGCTCTATTTTATTTTATTTAATAAATATTAAGATTTTCTTCTCCTAATGTTAAAGGATGCAGGTACAAAAATACATTTCACTGTATAATTATGCTGTGTATAATTGGCCATGTGACAAATAAAACCCTCTTTGACTTTGACTTGAGCTGAAAGTTTTCTGTACCATCTCCATAGCAACCAGAGCTTTCCACAGTTCATCTTTTCTCTGCTTTCAGATGTTCAGCTGGAGAAAATGTCTCCGTCAAAATTCACCAAACAAGTTTAAGAATTCACACTGAGGTTAGTCACAGCTCAGCACTTCATTTATTTGATTTATTTTTAATTAAAAAAAAACATGAAACGAGGATACAAACTAAAGATAATAATAATATTGCATCATTGAGTCATGGTCATGTAAAAAGATTTTGATGGAGAGTAAAAGTTTACATCTGTTTGAGCATTTTGTAAATATATGTGTTACTTAAATGTGAAGTGACGTTCAGTTGTTGCAGGTTTTTCCCAACATTTCAGATTAGCTAGAAATGACCTAAATGAGCAAACTTTATTTTACAGCTCAGACTTGATGAGGGCTGCTGCTGTGAGGAGGAAACGCCCGGCTTCCAGCCTGTTGCACATGCCTCTGCAGACTCTTTAAGGGGTTTTGTGCGACTGGTTGGAAGGTTATTCTGGGTCAGCAACCTTTGAGTCTTGCGACTAAATGATTTGTAATCTGCTGCAGAGCTAAAGTTTAAAAGGTTGCTGCTAAACAAACTCCTTCACAGGTCATTAGCACAAAGTTCCAGGAAGTTAATCCCACTCTGCAGGTTGTTGCTCAGCTTCACGAAAACCATCCCCACTGCAGCAAGCTTCCAACAGCAAATCCTTACAGTGGTTCAAGGTCAGGTCCAGTTAGCGTGTTTTCTGTGTGTTAGATCAATGGCAGGATTCCATGACAGGTTTGAGTTCAATCTTTTAGCATAAAAACAAGTTTTGCAGTATTTTGTATAAAGTGCTGAAAATGTTGCAGAGAATGCTGCAGCAGCCTGACAGCGTCCTTGTTTAGTGCCTCTACGGTGAAACACTTCATGGATAAAAGTGGCTTCTGTTTTATGGAAAAACATTCTCAGCTTTCATATTTAATTCTCAGAGCTTCATGAGAAAAACACTGAAAATGTTAAAACGTGCAGGCGGCGATGAGAGGCTGGGAAAGTTCATCACAACTAGTTTTTTCTGTGACTTTTCTTCCTCTTCATCACTGAAAAATGTTCTGAAACGTGTGTGAAACCTGGAGACAGCAGGATTTTTATGAAACTGCATCTGCACCCGCTCTGTGTCCTGAATGATGGTGCACAGGAATTCTCAGCTTCCATGTTTTCAGTTTTTCAGGTAAATTTATAAATGAGCAGAAATGATCATTTAAAAGTTTTCCAGATGAATGAGAATAAAATGAGTGATATATACTTATATAATAACAGAGGTCCATTTATGTTTTATATGATGATTTACAATGACTATCAATGTGTTTGTATTATTATTTACATGTTTGTGTTTGTGTATTGTTACTGTGTGTTACGGTTTATAAAATGATGTGAGGATTTTTGTAATTGGGGAGAAAAATGTGCTGACTGAAGAAAACTTTCATGTTTTAATTTAGTATATTAAACAAAAATATTTATGTATATCTTCATAAATCATAATTTTTAAAAAGCTAATATTTCTGTTATTTAAATTTCAATTGTAATGAAAAACTTATTTTAGTTACTTAATTTAATTTTGATATATATTTACACACAGACATACATGAACATGCACATATATAATATTATTCCATCCTTATTCCTTACATGAGGAGGAGGAGTGGGACGAAGTATACACACTCATGGTTTATATATCTGTGTAACACACTCCACTACAAACTAATACAGTTTCATATATAACTGGACATCCCACCATATCTGCCTAAATATTTATATTATCCCATATGTTTACTAGCTTTTATACCTCATGTGGACTGAAATACTTTGTTTTAATTAAAATCCTTAAGTTTGCTTCGCTTGAAGTCTTCTCCAGATTGTTCCACCAGCTCGCCTTACAGCCGGATAAGCTGCACACAGCTGATATGCACATTGCTCTGAGATCACAGCTCCGTCTCTTTCTGTGAAAATCTGCTGAATATTTGTAGCAGCAGATTATTTCATGCTTTGTACATTATTTCCACTGTTTTAAAGTTAAAACCAAGTATATAAAGTATGAAACCACCGAGCAGTATGAGGTTTTCATCACTTCAGCCGTAGTTTATTTTTTATTTACCAAAATCTTTTTATGTTTCTAAAATGGTTAATCCACCAACATTAATTTCATGTTTTTGGGGTTAAAGTCCGGACTTCTGCTTGGCCAGTCCCTTTGAACAGATCTGGGAGTTAGTGAAGTCAAAGATGGTCTCATCCACAGCGAGACTATGGGAACAGCTGGAAACTACGTGGAACTCAGTAATAACATAAATAAAAACAGCGAGAAAGCAAGCTGTTATCTCAGCTAAAGGTGCTCATACGTATATGCATTTATAGGTGTAATATGTGGTTAGTATTTTTAAATAAGGACATTTTTATCATTGCAGAAAGTTTAGTTGCATTCAGGGAAGCAAACAGAATGACGGCAGTACCAGTAAACAAATGCTGGTTTAGTTCATCAACATGCAGCTAAATATTAACTGGTTGGTGTTTTTAACAAACTAAAATCCTGTAACTAAATCCAGGTCACCGTGACGTAGTCAACGTCCCCCCAGAGTTTGCAGTGCTTGCATGTAAAATAGGTTAAAGTTAAAGTTAAATTAAAGTTGTATAGTTAGTTGTATAGTTGTATAAAGTTCCCTTTTTTTCACTAAAGTAAAACTTTCTGGTTTGTTATATTATTTTATTTTCCAGAAACTGGGATATTTAATATGTGGAAAGAGGCTCCTTCATTTTATTCTGTAACTTTAACCTCAGTGAAGTGCAAGAAATTATTTTTATTGTTAGAAATAGATCATAAATAATATCTATTTCTTCCATCGGGTTCTATTATTTTGCATTTATTTAATTTCTATGTAAATCTGTTTTATGTTTGGACATTTCACCTGTTTGTTTGATTTATTTAGTTTATTTTGACGTGAAGAAAAGTTTTTATAAAGCCGATACTGGTGAAGGAATGAAGATAATGTGTTACTTCACTTCATGTTCATCATTATTAGCACTCAGAGAGACGCTAACGACTGGTGTCACATCGTGTAATCTGCATGTGGCGGTTTATGATGGACGTGTGAGGACATTAACGAACCTCCAGAGGGAAGAGACGCAGGAAAGAGAGCTTTCAGGAAACAAGGCGCTATATTCTCAGCTTCCTGTAGGACAGAGGTGTGTGTTATTAATATTTTTATTATTATGTGAAAATGTTTTATGTTTACAAAGACTTTTAATTTGTTTTAGTTTAATTTGGTTCAGATGTTTTCAGTTAAAAAAAATCCTCAAACTAAAAATCATGTTTAATAGAGAACATGTTTTATCTGGAGTCTCATTAAAAAAAACAGGATTTGATAGAACTATAAATTCCCTTTCTGCTTGCAGTCAGTGAACACATCTTCTCCATAAGAATATTTAAAATTAGTTTTTTTTTTCTTTTGCAATTTCTAATAAAATTGATTATTCAGGCAGAAAAAGTGAAGCAAGAAATTTGATCAACAATTATTTCAAAATAATTTTTAATGATGAATTTTTTATTTGATGTATTTTTCGTCTCTATATTTTTCATTTGCAGGCGCTACACAGCTTTAAAAAAGCTACAATAAGATTTGTAACCTCACAGATGTAATGTTGAAGCATTAAAACTGCTAAATTATTTCTTATTTTCTCTTTTAGTTGCAGCAGGAAGTAAAATCTGAATCTTTTATTTACTTTTTTCACAGCAGAAGTTTTTTGTGACTCCTGGAAAAGATGAACAGACAATTAGAGGAATTAAAAGTTTCTCTTTGTGTTTCTAAAACCACAAGTCAATATTTTAATTTGCTTCATTAATTCTGAAGTTATTTAAAAAGTCAAACAAAAGTTCTTCAAATGAAAATTAGAAATAAGTTTTTAAAAGTTATCTGGACTAAAAGATATACGAATGAATTTTAAAGAACTGATTTTTAAAATAGTTATCTTTAAATTATACCATCAAAAATGTAAATAAATTCTTACCAGAATATAATTGGTAAAACCTAAATTAGATTTATTTATATTTCATTAAATAAATAATTTTTTTTATCAATTCTAATAATTCTTTAAATCTCCACATATGTATGGTTGTGTGTATAATTTAAAGATAACTAT
>JBAMHV010000017.1:25162803-25173765 GCA_037177535.1 Pseudomugil gertrudae
CCAGTTTTAGCATCTCTTCATTGGCTTCCTGTTAAATTCAGGATAGAGTTTAAAATTCTTCTCCTCACATATAAAGCAGCTGCCCTCCCTGAGCCGGGTTCTGCTGGAGGTTCTGCTTCCTGTTAAAAGGAGGTTTTCCTTCCCACTGTTGCCTCAAACAGCTCAGGCTGGGAATTGCATCGAAATCAAGTGGTTTCCCTTATCTAGGCTATTTTTGATGAATTGTCTTAATATGTCTGTGAAGCACCCTGAGATGACTTTGTTGTGAAGTGGTGCTATATAAATAAAGTTGAATTGAATTGAATGGAATTGAACCACTTTTGCATCAATACTGAACCAAGTTTAGTTAAAAAGAGACGGTTGATATAATCTAATATCAGATCATTGATTTGTTTCTGACGGATTTGTTTGAAAGTGATTTTCTAAATCTTTTATTTGTGTTGTTAAAACCTAAACAAAAGCCAACGAGCAGTAAAGGAAAATCCCTGCTTTACAGGGTAGAAAACGGGAATTAATGAGTGTTCAACTTCACGCTTTGCTCTGCATGTGTATTTTTGTTGGAGGTGTTGGGACTGAGAGGGCACCATTGTTGTTGCCCCCAATCCAACATGGAGACAGTTTGGCGGGTGGCCAGGACTGACCAGGGTCCTGAGACACCCCAGATGCTGACCCAGAGACCCGGCTGTCGCCCCTGATCAGCATCAAACCACCAAAGCAGCCAAAGTCGCAGTCAGCAGGGTTTCTACTCAGCCCTGGGCCTGCAAGACCTCTCAGGCTGTAGGTAGAGAAGGCTCGCTGGGCTCGAAGCTCTTCCTCCATCTCTCTTACTCTCCTGGCTCCCTCTCTTGGACCAATCAGAGCTCTACAAGCAGATTAATGTTTGAGTGAAAAACAGCAGGAACTCTGTCATGATGCAACATTCTGCAGGAGGCATGCTAACAGGCACCTTCTATCAGTATTTATATTCATAAGCAGATGTTTTAATAGAGGCGTGTCGATCTGCATCTGACCTCTGACCTTCACCGGGTGCCAGATTGACACTTTTATTAACCAGTTTTGAAAAGTCTTTGTTTCTTCCTGTTCCAGTTAGAGGTGGTCTGAGAGTGGAGCCGGCACTGGAACCGTCTTGTGAGTTGCCCTGACGCTTCACCTGGGACATCCTCCCCCTGAGGATGTCTCTGAGGGTCTCTGATGATGTCTCTGAGGGTCGCTGATGATGTCGCTGATGATGTCTCTGAGGGTGTCTGGGGGTCTCTGATGATGTCTCTGATAATGTCTCTGATGATGTCTCTGAGAGTCTTTAATGATGTCTCTGAGGGTCTCTGAAGATGTCTCTAAAGGTCTCTGATGATGTCTCTGATGGTCTCTGATGATGTCTCTGAGGGTCTCTGGGGATGTCTCTGATCGTCTCTTAGGGTCTCTGATGATGTCTCTGATGGTCTAAGGGGATGTCTCTGAGGGTCTCCGAGATTCTGAAGGATGTTGTCAAATAAATTCAGCCAGTAAAACTGGGACTTCAGGTTCTGTACATAAGACATAATTCCACCAGACACAATTCAACCTTCAAACCACCGACATTCAGGTCACGTGACCGAGCTTCTGTAACCCCCCCCCACCATCCCCTCTGGTATTTTACTGCTGTATGGAAACACAGCTGACCCTTATGGCCTTTGTGTTCCTGCCAAACCAACCGATCACCTCCTCTGCCCATCAACCCACCAGCATCATAAGCTATCTGTGAGCAGTACATCAGACTCCATTCAGAAATACGCCTCCACCAGCACATTTCCTCAGCTCTTTATGTTTTTTCATTCATTTGTTTATCTATTTGCACGATAATGAAAATAAGTAGAAAATACTAATGTGAATGCACGAGGAGGAGGAGCATCTGTTATCTTCGACAATGAAGAGTTAACCTAAGCATGAATTTCCTGCTCGAGCTGCAGAAAATGAATAATCATCATTTCAGATAATCATTTACCTTTGAATTGATCAACCTTCAATTATTCAATCAAAGGTTGTTCTTCTTCTACATCTTCTTCCTTTGTCTTTCTCCTTTTGTTCTTCCTCATCTTCTCTCCTTTAGGCTGCATCAGTCCACCATCTGACTCCAGAGTCAGACGAGACCTGCATGAGATGTCAAGAGCCATTAAAGCAGCATAACCATCAAGTTTGTTGACATGACTACTGTAAGGATGGAAGATTTGTTTCATTTCTGCTTCCTTTTATTGTTTATTTTTAACTTTATTAGAGAACAGCCTCTGTAGTTTGTTGTTCCTACAGCTGTCTCTAATGGCAATAAAAGTTTTCTTATCTAATCTTATATGTTATGCTGTGAGCGCAACAACAAAGGTGGGGGGCAGAAACCCTTTTCATAAATTTAATCTTTCAGCTTACTGTGTTTCTAGTAGTTCTTCCAGTTTTTCTACTTATAGGCTTAAAGCTCCTACATGATGCTATATTTTTTGTTGTAGTATTCCATAGTATTATTATAACAGTATTCCATGGCTGGATCCCTCATATTTCCTCGCCCAACCCATGTTGTCGCCTCAGACAGAGCCCGTCTCCCCGCCCACCCCGTGATGTCGCCTCAGATAGAAAGCATCTCCCCGCCCACCCCGTTATGTCGCCTCAGACAGAGCGTGTCTCCCCACCCACCCCGTGACGTCGCCTCAGACAGAGCCCGTCTCCCCGCCCACCCCGTTATGTCACCTCAGACAGAGCCCGTATCCCCGCCCACCCCGTTATGTCACCTCAGACAGAGCCCGTATCCTCGCCCACCCCGTGACGTCGCCTAAGACAGAGCCCGTCTCCTCGCCCACCTCGTGACGTCGCCTCAAACAAAGAGCGTCTCCCCGCCCACCTGTGACGTCGCCTCAGACAGAGCGCTTCTCCCCGCCCACCCCGTGAAGTCGCCACAGACAGAGCGCGTCTCCCCGCCCACCTCGTGACGTCGCCTCAAACAAAGAGCGTCTCCCCGCCCACCTGTGACGTCGCCTCAGACAGAGCGCGTCTCCCCGCCCACCCCGTGATGTCGCCTCAGATAGAAAGCATCTCCCCGCCCACCCCGTTATGTCGCCTCAGACAGAGCGTGTCTCCCCACCCACCCCGTGACGTCGCCTCAGACAGAGCCCGTCTCCCCGCCCACCCCGTTATGTCACCTCAGACAGAGCCCGTATCCCCGCCCACCCCGTTATGTCACCTCAGACAGAGCCCGTATCCTCGCCCACCCCGTGACGTCGCCTAAGACAGAGCCCGTCTCCTCGCCCACCTCGTGACGTCGCCTCAAACAAAGAGCGTCTCCCCGCCCACCTGTGACGTCGCCTCAGACAGAGCGCTTCTCCCCGCCCACCCCGTGAAGTCGCCACAGACAGAGCGCGTCTCCCCGCCCACCTCGTGACGTCGCCTCAAACAAAGAGCGTCTCCCCGCCCACCTGTGACGTCGCCTCAGACAGAGCGCGTCTCCCCGCCCACCTCGTGATGTCGCCTCAGACAGAGCGTGTCTCCCCGCCCACCCCGTGACGTCGCCTCAGACAGAGCCCGTCTCCCCGACCACCCCGTTATGTCACCTCAGACAGAGCCCATCTCCTCGCCCACCTCGTGACGTCGCCTCAGACGAGAGCGTGTCCCCTCCCACCTGTGACGTCATCTCAGACAGGGCCCGTCTCCCTGCCCACCCGTGATGTTGCTTAAGACAGAGCCCGTCTCCTCGCCCACCCCGTGACGTCGCCTCAGACGAGAGCTTGTCCCCGCCCACCCCGTGACGTCGCCTCAGACAGAGCCCGTCTCCCCGCCCACCTGTGATGTCGCCTAGGAACGGTACAGGAGATCGTTCCTTCCTGCTGCAATAAGACTCCATAACTCATCTACCTCTGCCAGAGACATGATCACAAAACTGGACTAAGTCACCACTGTACTTACTGCAACTCACAACTGTCGCTTTGATATTATATATCATATAAATTATACAATATTTGTATCTTTTGCACATCATTCAACATTCTGTATCATCTTTGCACATCCTAAAAAACACCTTACTATAGTGTATATTTTACTTCTATTTTCATTTCTAGTTTATGCCACTTATGCCTCTGGACTACTGTAACAACACAATTTCCCTTCGAGGATAAATAAAGTTGTCTGTCTGTCAAGGACTCACATGCTGCAGATGTCATGAAGAAGATGAAACTCCGCATCTGAACTCCGCAATGGCAGAACGGGTGGCAGGCCCCAGTGGTCTTCATCGATGGGATGAGACTCTGAAGTGCTGAAGATGTGAAGTGATTTAAAGGTAAAGCCTATAAGGTCCTTGTAAAATCCTGTATGTCAGGACATAACACTAAGATACAACTTTATATACAAGCTATAAGATACAACTGGTGATTATGCTAGCAGTCTTATGGCTTAGAGTGTTCATAGTTTATCTTAACAAGGTAAAGAGTTTGATATTTCTACCTCCGTTTTTTTTGTTTCTTATGGCGTCTGCATGTTTCGGTAAACTCACAGTAATCTCTCTTAATGCAAAATGTATTCAAAATGTCACTAAAGAGACAATTGGAGACAATCAAATGCAGATTAGATATTTCTGCATGAGGAGAAGTCAGCAGGATAATAAATTAATAAATTCAGAGTTGGTAGAAACTGATCTGAAGAAATTTTATCTGAAGAAGGAAGATGGTGTATTTTGGTGCCTAAAGTCGAGTGTAATGGTTAATAATGTCTACAGTTGTAATAACATTCTTTGGCCAAAATCGTATTAATCCAACTCATAGCTGAGCTAAAACAATGACTAGAGAGAGATGTATACATTCTCATTATCAGAGATCTGAATAAAACAATTTAAAGGGTTGATGACCCGCTAAAATGCCCTCCACAAGATTTAATGCACCATCATATCTTAAGCTAAGATAATGCTTTATTAGTCGTCCTCAGGAGAAATTCACAGTGTGAACAGCTCAGTGTTGTAGATGTTTGTGACAATAGCTATGCAAAGTTACACCCCATTTTCAGATACAATATGTTACCGACCCCTTTGTCAAAGCCTCAAGAACCAAATACAGTCAGTAAGAAGTTACTGCAAACATAACTGCGATTTATTCAAATATCGCAGTTATTACAATCCACACTCTGTGATGTGGTGGAACAATGGCTGGAGACGTTTTTAACAGAAAAGACAAGAGCAGCACACAAAAATGGGAGGACTTTAAATTTAAAATTAGAGAAGGAGCTATTCAATCAAGTAGATTAGATATAGATTATAGATTAGATATAGTGAAGGAATGAAATTCCAAAATAAAATGAGAATATGAGACAACTACGGATTCTCGTTAATAAAAGTTCTCTCACAGAGGAAGAGGAGGCTAAATTGTCATGCTTAAAGGAAGATGTTGCTCCATCAGCCTAACAGAAGGAGCATTTATCCACTCAACAGTAAAGCGGCTGGAGGCTGGAGGAGAACACAGTTTATTTCATTATAAGAAAAATAAGAAAATAGAGGATAGCATTCTCTCTGACCCTTTAGATACAACAAACCACACATATCAGTTCTACTCAGACTTTAACAGCTCCAGTTATAACCAACATGAAAAGTGTTAAAGATTTCCCCGTCAGATCTCAGATGAGACTGATGAACTGGCCCCGCGAGTGGAAATGCAGCCAGATTCTTTGCTGTTCCTCCAGAACAGACGTGTGAATGCTTACATTAGAGGCTGGACTTGCAGATCTGTACCACAAACCTTTGCATCGGTGCACATCGCTGAAGCCGTTTCCAGCTCATTATGCACAACCTGACCAATCACTGAGCTGAATTTTTCACTGTCCAATCCACATTGGGTTTGAAATGCTTTCATCCAATCACAAGCCTAGATTACTTTTTACAAAATGCCAAATAGCACAAAAACTACAAAAGTTTGAAATAGCAAAAGTCATAGCAGCTACCAGTCATAGCTGGTTTAAGACAGGGCTGCAATCCTGCAACTATTAAATGCAACCGTTGTGCAGCACAGCTGAATGAACGTCTCGTTACCAGGCTGCTGCAGAGCTGGACGACACGCAGAAGAGGGAATTTAGCAAAATGGCTCAGGTGTGTTGAGTTAAAGGATGCAGGGTGGTAGATCTCAAGGACTGGACTTGGGCTCTCCTGGTTTAAGATCTGAATGAGTGAAGTGACATGAATAATGCAAGAGGAGCAGCGTGCCAAAGCTTGGTGGAAGAATAAGAGAAACAGGAAAACCGTTGTGTGAATGCCTGGACAAGCATTCACACAATGGTTTTCCTGTTTAAACAAACATTTTTCAGTTTCATTCAACAAAAAGAAAACAGAGAAGTCCCTCGGGATGGATGGGCTTCATCAGGCTGAGTTTTATCAGAAAGTTTGACAAATAATTATTATTTCCACTTTTGGAAATATTACAAGAATGTAGTAAAATGAAGAAATGCAGTAAATACCAAACAAGGTATTTGTTAAGCTAACAGGAGCCAGTATTTTGCTGTTATTTGCAGTATTTTATTCTCATGCAAAGATTTCTGTTGAATGTTAGAATTATCCTTTGGTCAAAAGATAAATACTTAATAAGTATTCTGTTGGTTGCAAGTAAAAAATCTGTCACCAAAAAATGGTTGTCACAAGAGTCCCCTACCGTATCAGAATGGTGGAGCATAATTATGGAAATCTATAAGATGGAGGAAATGACAGCATTTATAAATCAGAAAAAAGATTGGTTTGCAGCATGTTGGAAAAAATGGATCAAGTATATTCAGATTAAAAAGCCCAATTTAATCCTACAATAAGACAGAGACAATATGTACTGGTCACTCCCCTGTTCACATTGTTCATTATTTCTCTTTTTGTTTTTTTTGTTTTTTATTATTATTATTATTGATGGGGAAATGTTTTCCCAAATGTGAAAATTGATGATGTGCACATGTGCAAACTGTACCCGTCAATCAAAATTCAATAAATAAAGAATTAAAAATAAAAACAATTATCCTTTGGTCATGGCTGTATTAGTACATTGTTTTTATTTCCTGCTTGTAAACTATATATTATAGCTAGGGGTGGCTGTGGTGCATGTAGTAGAGCGGGTTATTTCCTAACCAGTAAGTTAGTGGTTCTAATCCCGCCTCTGGTGTCCACATGTCGAAGTGTCCTTGAGCAAGACACTGAAACCCCAGTTGCTCCCGGTGCTGCGTCACAGGTGTTTGAATGTGTGAGCAGATGGGTGAATGTGTTGAATAGTGTTAAAGTGCTTTGAGTGCACTGATATGTAGAAAAGCGCTATATGCTTATTACATACTTAGTTTTCTTCTGTGAAACGGATGAGGTTCATTTAGTTGGAGTTACACATCCTGGGCGATACAAAACCTCAAACAGCAGCATTAATCAGGACATATTCTGATCCTGTAGGATACATGTGGATACTAATAGTTAAAGTAAATGTAAAAAAACATCCCAAAAAGGTTTTAATGTAAAAAATGTGTAATATTTTTCAGCTCCTGTTGCATCCTGTCCACATGAAAACATGAATGTCCAGACAATGTTGCATCCTCAGAAAGCTTCCCTGTTTCTGGCTACAGCTGTGATTACATCTCATCCAGTTTGCACATGTTCTCTGTGACACTGGAGATTAAAATTATATTCTATAAATAAATGTTTTATTCTTTCCTGTTTGCTTAATACAAATTTTTATTTCACTTTGAGTTATGTTAACTAAATGAATCAGCAACCCTATTTTTTTACATGTATTAAAATATATTAAAAATGATATGATATTAATATCTAATATATTTTCTAGTTTATAAAACTAAACAAGTTTATCAGGTCTTTAAAAACTCAACCTTTAATATAATGTCTTCTATATATTAGAGTTGTCCAGGGTCATCATAAAGCATCCTTCAAGTTATTAAAAACTTTCTATTTTTTATATCAGCTCTGCCATTCAGCTCATTTTCCATCTGACAGCAGGAAGACTGCATAAAATCTGAGGATGCAGAGGAAAACAGATTTAAAATGGCACCTGCATCACCTCTGTCAAATTAAACTTTATTTATATTTGATAACTTTGATTAATCTGTAAATGTATTTACTGGTGTGTTTACAGTCTCATTTGCAGAAACATATAATTTGTATAAACTTAACTTGCTTTGTAACTACTGTAACCAGTAGATTGATGGGGATGCTAATGTAACAGCCGGGCTAAAAACATTAGCGACATGAAACAACAGACGTGAATGTTGGATGCTAGAAACATAACAGGTACGTCCTGCTGCATCTATGACTTGTTCACATTTGTTTTATTGGTTCGATGCGAGTTACATGTACAGCTGCATGTTTTGTGTTGACATTATTGACTGAGTTAATTAGCTTTGTTTACGAGTTCTGCTGCTTGTGTGAGGAAACAGCTGATGTGCGCGCCCCCGACGACCACTTCTGGGAATTGACCAATGAGAGGCGAACTACTAGAAAACACAGTGAGCTGAAAGATTATTTTATGAAGAATAATTTCATGAAGAAGAATTAAATCAACCATTGTTTAATGTATAAGTGATCCTAATAATCCCAAATGGCTTCCTACCTGTATAACATTTCATATTGACCTCAAGACGTTTTATCTGTCTATACAACAATAAGTGATAGGAAATGCCTAAGATGCATTATAATTAAGAAAAAATATAGTTTTAGTTGCTTTATCTTGCTTTAAAATTCTTCATCTCATAGATGCCATCTATCGGACAAAACATCTAATCGGCATGCAATACCCTAGGATCACAGTCCCTCGTTTCCACGGAGCAGTGCTGCGTGAAGCTGAAGTCCAACGAGCTCTTTTTCTGCTTTATGTGACAGTAAAATGAACAGTTCTAGGATTTATTCCTGCACGTAGAAGTAATAAGAGAGGTCTATAGGAAATGTGCTGCTCTTCTTCATATAAAGCTATTAATAAAATAAATAATAGACAGGGACGGCTGGTATAAGTGGGCTAACAGGGCTTAGCCCTCCCTGGATTTTTCAGAAAAGATGAAAAAATAATACATAATGAATAAAATTTTTTTTTTTTTAAAAACTGTGAAAAGGTTGTTCTAATTCTTGATTAACCAACAATACTTAGAGCAAAACTAACAATAACACGAAGCTAAATTAAATGTAATGGTTTAAAAATTGACTAATTATTTTCAGCCCAAGCAGATCAACACAGTTTCACTGGACTCTGCGTGATTGACAGGTAGTGTGATACGCCCCCTTTATTTGCTTCTGGTTTGGGTTAAATCTGCACAGCCCCAGCAGGCGAATTTTGACCGATGATGAATGACTTGACATGAGTGAAAGAGTTCTGTGGAGCTGAACTGGAAGCAATGGCTGTAACAGCAGAAATCCACGCCGGATGCAGAGGTTTGACTGCGCATAATGATCGAGCAGTCAGAAGCTCTGAAGTCTGACACCTAATGTCATTTAAAATGATAAATCCAGAGATGTTTTCACAGTTTAAGGACAGTTTCCCCAAAAAAAACAGCTGGATGTCACATGTGAACGTTTCCCAATGATCTGCAAAGAGAACCAAAGGGTGAACTGATCTTAAAGGGTGATCTGAATCTGGTATATTGTAATGGGACACTTTTATTTTTGTCCTTTAATGGTCTGAAGAACAGTAAAATTAATGGTTAATGGTCACCAAGTCATAAAAACATTGATGTATTATCAGTGATGGCTTGTGGTCACACTGAGTGGGAGAGCTAACATATATTTTTGAGCCAAACGACCATATTTTGAGATAAAACTGATAGAAAACATTAAAGATAAAACATTTGTTGACTTTGTATTACAGAAAATGTATTAATGACTATGTGTTTATATATTTAATTAATATATATACAATATATATATATATACGTGTGTGTGTGTGTGTGTGTGTGTGTGTGTGTGTGTGCAAATAAATAATTGTATATATATGTAACTTGTATCAGTAAAACTATTATTTATTACATTTTCATCAGTCACTGCTGTGTCGCTAAGAGACTTCTTTTTTCACCTGGACATGATGATGAAGACACTGCCTGTCAAACTGTGCTAAAAGCAACATGTCTGCATGCTGACTGGGATAAAATAAGGGGTTTACAGAAATATCAGAACCTGCTTTCTGGGTTTTCTGGATTCGAGCTACTGAAAAATATAAAGCAGTATTTCCTCTGCGAGATTTTCCAGGAACAAAGGAGCGGAGATGCTGCGGGGTCATAACTCTTCCTGTAGGATCTACGCTGAACATGCACGCCTATATGCACACTCCATGCATTGTTAATGGGAGTGAAGCAGTCAGTGTTTGACTGCGAGTGAGTGAGGAGGCAGCCAGACGTCAAACAGAATTAGCATCAGAGTGAGCAGAGCTCCAGTTAAGCTCGCCAGCACCGCCCTGCTGCTGCAGGACCGACAGTGCATCCTGGTTCATTTAGTCTCTGACCTCTGAGTCCAGACTGGTGAGCCCTGCTGGTTGGATGCTTGTCAGACAGCAGCAGCTGGTTTAGACCAGCAAAGCTGCACCTACTGGACAAAATATGCCTAAATGTTGATCACAGGAAACAAACGAAACTTCTACACTCAATGCAAACTCCTCCAGACTGCAGAGCTGAAAAAACCACATAACTATATACATAACTTTATTAATTCCTTTGGGATGACCCTCAGGGAAACAAGAACAGAACAAAACAAACATAAATACACAGAATAGGTGCTGAGTCTGCAGCCTTGCTGTGACAGAGTGGATCTTCTCATCTACAGTGGCTGAGTCCGCTTTCAGAGAATGTAAACACAAATGGTGATCACATGACATCAGCTTATGATGTAGTCAGTGAGGAACAGGGTTAACTACACAACTGAAGCTAGGCTGCTTTATAGGTAAGAAGCTGGGGGAAGTATGGTGCACTGAGCCTCTGTTCTCTGCTCTCATTGGCTGTTCCTCTTCTATTCATTTAATA
>JBAMHV010000017.1:25176481-25187673 GCA_037177535.1 Pseudomugil gertrudae
CCTGATTCCTTTAGAACCACAGTAGGACTACATCCTGATTCCTTTAGAACCACAGTAGGACTACATCATGATACCTTCAGAACCACATTAGGACTACATCATGATTCCTTTAGAACCACAGTAGGACTAAATCATGATACCTTCAGAACCACAGTAGGACTACATCATGATTCCTTTAGACACACAGCAGGACTACATCATGATTCCTTTAGACACACAGCAGGACTACATCATGATACCTTCAGAACCACATTAGGACTACATCATGATTCCTTTAGAACCACAGTAGGACTAAATCATGATACCTTCAGAATCACAGTAGGACTACATCATGATACCTTCAGAACCACAGTCGGACTACATCATGATACCTTCAGAATCACAGCAGGACTACATCATGATACCTTCAGAACCACAGTAGGACTACATCATGATTCCTTCAGAACCACAGTAGGACTAAATCATGATACCTTCACAATCACAGCAGGACTACATCATGATTCCTTTAGACACACAGCAGGACTACATCATGATTCCTTTAGACACACAGCAGGACTACATCATGATACCTTTAGAACCACATTAGGACTACATCATGATTCCTTTAGAACCACAGTAGGACTACATCATGATTCCTTCAGAACCACAGCAGGACTACATCATGATTTCTTTAGACACACAGCAGGACTACATGATTCCTTTAGAACCACAGTAGGACTACATGACTCATTTAGAACCACAGCAGGTCTACATGATACCTTTAGAACTACAGTAGGACTACATCATGATACCTTCAGAATCACAGCAGGACTACATGATTCTTTATTACCAAAGCTGGACTCCATCCTGATTCATTTAGAACCACAGCAGGACAAAAATCACGATTCCTTTAGAACCACAGCAGGACTCCATTTGGAGACCAGCAACGTTCACTTGAAGAATGAACGTTACTGGTCTAAACCATGACCTTTCTGGTAATGCCCTGAAAACTCTTAACGTTTCTGCTGTGGCCTCATTTCCTCGTTTTCCCATCCTCACAGGAACATTCAGACCTCGAAAGGACAAAACCGCACACACACACATACACACACACAGTGAGCGTGCCCATGGGGCACAAGTGCAGTCATAGGGTCAAATGAGTTTGGACAGCTGCTCCGTTAGTGGTGGGCAAACAAGGAGTGCCTGTGTTACTGCGGCAACGTCGCACACGACAACAGCAGGGTAAACAGAGGTAAACAGAGGACGCTGTTCCCTCTGGAGGCAGTGAGAGGAAGCACAACTGCATCCTGACGATAGACCAACCAGTTTCAGAAACCAGATTCATTTAGGACTTAGTCCTTCATGCAGCTGGAATGTTCTGAAACTGTGAATGCAACACTGCAGGTTTCAGCTCATCAAAATCTGATAGTAAAATTATTACTATTTCTCTTATTATTACATTTGACCAGCAACACCAACCAGCCTGGAAAAGTGTATCTGTAAATACAGTAAATGTCACCTGTAGATGTACCGCTTCATCCTTCCCCCGGTAGATCCATTGCTACATCCCCTGTAAGTCCTTTACCTGTAGATCTTTACCTTGGCTGATCCTAGACGTTCTGTCCATAAATGTTATTAACATAACCAGTCCAACAAATTATGACTGGTACCGTCAACCAGACTCATCCAAGGGGCTCCAATAGGGACCCAATAAGCACCACTCAGGTCTAGATCTCCTCCTAGCCATGCACCTCCAGGTCTTAATTACTACCCACATGAGCAGTGAAATTTTCCAGCAGAACAACAAAGTCCCTGGATGGAGCACCCTCCAGCACTCTAAGGCATTGATTACATTGATTTTGCAGTGTGGAGCTTGGGTCAGCCCCATTCAGAATTCTTGACATACCAGAGATCCAAATCCAATCGACCAGAAGTGCTCATTACGAACTTCCAGAACTCCGTCCAGTGTCGACACCTGATGAAACAAAAGCAACTGGGATGAGTCACCTGAGTCCAGTGATACTGACCAGGTAATGGTGACAGAAGCATGAAGGATCCCATCTGCTGGTATGAACACTGTATTATAAACTGGCTGTACATCCCTGTATATAATGGAAATACTGCTACTGGGTTGAACTGATCGGGTCTGTAAAATGACCATTGTGCCCGGTGCTGTATAAATAAAACTGAAGTTGACTGGTGAGGTCAGGTTCCAGTTCACCTCTCTGAGGAGTTTGTCGAGTTGTCCGATGATGTGGGAGGGCGTAGTCTGGAGCAGCACTTTCCCACTGTAGACGCTCATGGGATACATGGTGCCGAAGGTCATGAGGGCGATGGCCACTGCCGACGCCGTGTCTACCGCGGTGTAGTTACTGAACACACAGATGAAAGAGAACAAACTTCCTGTTCAGTGGATTTACTTATGTACTGGCATTAACAGAAACTATTTACACCTTTTCAGTTATCTTTGCTACTATTTACCTACACAGCTATCATCACAACTTCAACTCTGCTGCATCAGAAATGTCTTCATGGCTTTAATCAACCATAGAAGATCATTCATTTTCTTCTTTTCTGCTCGCTTGTTGATCTTTAAGCTGCTCTTGATCGAACATTATCGATAATTTAAGCTCTGATTGGTGGAAACGCTGACAGGAAGTAACTTGCAGCTTCGAGTCTAAACTGTGAGGAAAAAGTAATTAAACTGCATGAAAAAAGTTTTAGCTGTGAGAAAAATATAGACTGACATATGAGAACAGTATTGAAGTAACTAATGACTTGTGATATTGTGTAAAGCTTAGTGGAGTTCAAACTTTCCTGGTCCAGTTAGCTCTCAAACAGGATTCAGTTTGGGTCCCAGCTTGTCCTCAGAGCAGAAGGTCTACTACGACCCTAAACGCACCATGGCATGTTGTAAAATATTTGCAACATAGAATGACTGGCCAATGAAATGCCTGTAACCGGTTAGAAAATAGTGGATTTGGTTTTATCCTGTAGGATGGAAGTTCTGGAGGTCAGACAGAATCCATAATGATTAAGCTGCATTTTGCTTCCTCAGTGAATCTTAGTTGGTGATGAAACTTAAAGATGTCACAGGTCCATGTACACTAATGTCCACTAAGCAAACAGGTGGATTTATTATTTGCGTCTTCCTGTTCCCTTTACCTGCTAACCAAACATTACTATCATCCATAGAAAGGTGAAGAATTATTATATATGAAACTGAAAACCAATCATTTCTCAATCATCATTTCACTTCCACAAAGCTTCACAGAGTTGGCACAAAGTTTTCTTCATTCTTTGAGTTTGTACTTGCTGGTTCCTCAAACTTGTTTCAGCATCTGGTTTCAGGTCAGATGAAGGGAAGGAATTTATTTCACCGCCAATCCAAACAAACCAACTAAAACAAAGCCGGTGTGGTGTCAAAGTGGCAACTGAGGTTGGGGATTTTCACATTAATCCTTACTTGATTTCTATCAGCAAGTAGGTGGTGCAGAGAGAGAGCGCTCCAGCCACGTTAATCAGGACGAAGGGGTTCATACGAGGCAACAGAACACTGCTGAGGCCTGGCACAATGCCGCATACACTGCAAACAAATAACACAAGAAACAAAACACAGAGATTAGTCAACAGTAGCAGCTACCCAAACTCTAACCTAACATTACACTCACAAAGATAAAACAGCTCCTTAAAGATCTGGTCGAAAAATTACTTTTAATAATGTTTTCAGCAGTTAATTTTTATTTCATTTAGTTTGGAGAAGGTTGGAACATGTCCAGGGTTTAGGTTTAGGATGCTAATGTGGCATTCGAGCATGTTCCAGGTTGACCCGATATGGTAGGAGATGATGAACACTCTTCTAAAGAGAGCACACTAACACCATATATTGTGTAAAGATGGACGGAGCCTCCCAGAAGGTTTCTGAAGAGCAAAAGTAAAGCTCAACGTGTGGTTCCTACTGCTGCCATTTTGGCAGCATCGCATGTGCCATTACTTCTGGTAAATACAAAAATAGTAAAAGACATGGAACTGAGAGGGGGACTATAAACATTGGGATGGGTGATTATTCTTTCAAACTCCAAGCTGCTTGTAGTTAAGCGCTAACGGAGCTAGCTTGGATCTAACTGGAGCTAACCGGCTAAAAGAGGCAGGTGGGCTATAGCTAAAGTACGCGGTTAACTGGCTAAAAAAACGTGTTTGTGCTACACCACACCTTCCTGTTATTGGACACCAGGCATGTGCCGTGAGCTCTAAGATCAGGTAGGCAAGTGCAAATTGCAAGGGGCACAATAATTTATATGAGCAAACAGGTAAGTGCCTGCTTAACCTAACAAAATAAAGATCGTAAGACATCATTAAAAATGTGAAAACATCATTTAACAGCAGTCCCCAGACTGTCCCAGTTAACGTTACATGTCATGACACGCAGCTTAACATCATGGTAATATGCCCTGGTAAAAATATTTCCACCTCTCACACTAAACAAGCTAAAAGAGATTGTGGCGCCTCTGATTGGTCAATTCCCAGAATCAGCCGTTTCATCTTAGAGCAGCGGCAGAACTCGTAAACAAGTAACTCAGTCAACAATGTCAACATGAAACTTTTCAAGTTTGAAGTCCCGTGGAGCTGATTCAGAATCAGCTACTAACCAATGTCCTGTGTCAGGTTATTCGTTCTAATAGGCTGTAATTGGAAAAGTCTCAAAATGTAATTGCAGATGTGAGTTTGTGGACTAATAAAAAAAACCAGGATCACCAGATGTCCCATTTTAGCCAAAAGAAACACACATTTAACACACATTACCTTGAACTTTTCTGACATCTTCCATTGTAATTAATTGTAATTCTAAGTTTTATGATTGAATTGCTGATATACCAAACATCACCCCTCGCGTCATGTATTTTCATTACCTGACAGAAAACTGTCCGTATGTTGGTAGAGTTATGATCACATGGTGAGTTCACATGGAAATGATAAATATGCTGTTTATTAGGTCTAATAATGTGGTCACCCTGATGATGAGAGTAGGCTACAGTTTTAAAATAAGGCTGACGTATCCGGTATGACAGTAACTACATGTATAAAACATTGTGTCACACTGGTGGAGCAACATTATTAATAATGTCGTAGACATTTGCGTCTTCTGGCAGACCGTTCTCTCTCATCCTAGAGTACTTTGTGTAAAACGGTGACCCTACTGTCAATGACGCCAGGTGTGTAACCATGGTAACAGTGATTTCCGTTTCCGGAAGAGCGAGGGGAGGATGTTCCGCATTTATACTCTACGGCGCAATTAGGGAACCTCGTTCAGCTGCGAGGAGGCCTTCACAGAGGGTGTAGGGGAAGTGCGTAGGGGAAGGGAGTAAGGGAGATATTTCAGAAATGGCCGTGGAGTCATTTTGCCCGTGAGCCAGCTGTCGGATCAATTCACTAATTCTCTGTGAACGTACGTAGACCATTTACATTGTACATTAACGTCAGAAGGCAACGCGGTGATCTGCCTTTTTACGTAAATAGTTATTCTATTGGAAACGGACTGTGCATGCGCGAACACACAACGTTGCAACGTTATGAGAGGGTAAGGCAGAGCAACGCTGTGCCTTCAATAGAGGGCGTGGCTTTGACCGTAATAGTGCAATGACGTGTCCCGTGTGCAGCTTCTTTGCCTGGCCAGGAGGAGGCGGTGTTAAGGTTTTTATTTAATTATAAGGAGCTGTAAATGAATGTAATTACTTTCAAGCAGATAGGTATTATAGGCTTCAAGAAATTGTTAAATGAGAAATATTAAAAATATTTGTAAAATATTTTTTTATAAAATACAAATGAATTATTTAAATAACCTTGGGCCTTGGGTAGGCACTATCTACCCTGACTGCACACCACTGATGGACACCTGTCATCTAAATGGATGTGAGAATAAAAATCACCTCCACCTGGTTGTTTTGTTTAAAAACTTCCAGAAATATTTGCTGGCTGATGTCCAGGTAGAGGTCCAACTAGCTAGAGGTCCAAGTAGAGGACAGGTAGACATCCAGACAGAGGTCCTGGAGCACCAGACTCCTGCAGGTCTTTCATGCATCCCTGCTCCAGCACAAGTGATTCAAATCAAACGGCTCCAACAACTTATCAAGATCTGCACAGCGATTCGTTCATATTATGCTGGTGTGTTGGAGCAGAAAGACATAGAAAACGTTCAGCAACGTCCAAGCTTCCCCACCCCTGGTTTGATCACAAGGCAAAGATCCAGGCAGAGGTTCTGTTGGTGTGGTTTTACACAGCTATAGTGAAAGAAATTCATTAAAGTAGAATAATCTGATGATTTCTCTGATAACAACCTGGTGATTGTTCAGAGAATTATCTGGAGATTTCTTTGATAATAGTCTGGGAAGTTCTCCAATAACAGAAATGTCTATGAGACAGAAAACGTGTTTGGATGGAAACTCTGGATGTCTGATTTAATCAGTCAAGAAAAGACGAAAATAGATACAAGCAACTAAAAAAAGAGTAAGAGGAGAGAAAAAACAGATCAAGAAGAAAAGGAGGTGACAGAAAGAGAGAGAGAGAGGGGGGAGCAGGAGAGAGAGAAGAAGGGAAAGGAGGGAGAGGAGAGAGCGATGGATGAAGATAGCCACAGAGAGAAGGTGGGGGCAGAGAGAGCAGCGAGGGAGGGAGAGAAAGAGTTTAGAACGACTCTGATGGTCCCAGAAATCCTTTAATCCCTGATTATACATTGATATAATTGGACATGAGACCGACTGTTGATGCAAACAGGGAGATCGGGATTAACAGCTACAGACCACTGAGTCCAGAAACCACTAGAGACCACCAGAGAGACCAGTAACCACTACAGACAAGAGACCACCAGGGAGTCCAGTAATCACCACAAATCAGAGTAACCCAAAACAGAGACCACCAAATAGGCCAAAGACCACCAGAGACCACAGATCACTGGAGAGCAGACCTTTGCAAAAGTGAGGAACCTCCAGAACAAAGTGGAGACCTTTTATTCTGAGATGAGTCTAAGACAGAGAAAATTGGATTCAGAGATGAGACATGATCCAGATCAGCAGATAAAAAGCTGAAGAACGTCTCCAAAATAATCTGATTAATCTTCATGTTCTTGGTGTGAAGGAACATCTGGGACATCAGAGGACATCCAGGGATCCCCTGTGACCTCAATGGATGCTAGAGAATACATTTCTACAGTCACAAACAACTCAAACAGGATATTAGATGCTAACATCATGCTAACACCATGCTAGCATCACGCTTGAAGTGTATCAACAACATTCAAACATATTACAAACTCCATGCTAACATGTAGGCGTATTGGCCAGTTACAACCAGTTAGAGAGGAGTTAAGACCAGTCAGTGAAAGTATAATCAGTATGGAAGACAATAAATTGTCCTACAGGTTGTACGAGTTCATTCCCAGCAGCAGAGAAGACCCGTCTCCAGAAGCTCGCCCCTAGACCCTCCTTAGAGACGAGATATGTCTGATATTGTTGGCATACCAATATTATTGGTATTCAAATATCGGCATTAAAATGCAATATGTGAAAATATCATTATTGGTTTCAACTTTTTAATTTTACTTTTACACAACATGTACACTTTATATATCAAACTCTTAAGCAAAGTCTCCTCTAAAGCAAAATGACAGAATAGAAGCAATGTCATGCATAGTTTTCCAGATATGTTGGTTTATTTAGCACAACAATGTGTCCTGTGACATCATCAAACTGCATCATTACCTGCAGCATGTGGAGCTTGGAGGAGGACTTATGTTTTGAAATGATATCAAAGTGTCTGCAGATACTTCTTCTACCGAACATCCCTGTTGGAGACCAGTCTGAAAAGACTACCGGTAGTTTCTAGACTTGTCTCCAAACTTGTCAATAGAGACTTGACTCCTGATGCTTGTCTGAAGAGACTAATCTAAAGAGACTATCTGCAGAAGCTTGTCTCTGGATTATGGCTGGACATTATAGAAAAACAAAATCGTACCGACTAATATAGATAATTATCAAAAGATTCAGAAATATACCTTCTTTGTGCAGACCTGAATATTTTATGGTACTGCACAATAAGACTATTAAAAAGGAAGCTAGCTGCTGCAAGCTATTGGGGATCCAAATAAAAAAAGACAGAAAAAAGAAGGTTGAGCTTCTTGACTGGTTTAATAATTAAATTAAACTACAATTATGTTGTCTTTGATTTGATTCAATGATGATGATCAAGATGTTTTATCAATAAATACAAGCAGTAAGGTCATAAGTGCACTCCTAGAGATACTGATGTGTTTGATGTTTTTATTAGATTTACAAAATGGATTCAAACTTGGATCTTTCTTGGGAAACTAATTTATGTGGCGAGCTGTTGCAGCATACTGGATCACTCCATACAAACACTAGCTGCAACACAATACATAGCATTATAATGATGTTTGCTGCATCAATGCAGCATCCTCCATGCTCGCATGTTGATGCATTGTTTAAATAACTACATTCAATACCCCTACTCTTCCTGCTGTGACCTCTCTGTTGTAGTTGGAAAGGGGCGTTGCTGACAGATCATGCCTGGGTTTGCATTTGTGATTGGTTGGGAGGAAATAATGACTGAAGTAATATGCTACATGATAGGCTACAATGAAAAAGTGTCTTTAAAGCGTGAATAGTGTTTAAACAACCGTTTTTGTTCCATTCCACCACACATCTATTGATTGTTGTTGTTGTGAAATATCGTCCAGCTCAACCACCGACATCCGTCTCCGGAAACCTGTCTGCAGCGATTAGTTTCGAGACTTGTCTCCAAACTCATCTCCAGAGACTTGTCTGTCTGAAGAAACTAGTGTGAAAGATGTCAGCAGAGGTTTATAATGTTTATGTCTAAACCACCAACAAATCTAATAAACATTTCCATCAAACACGTTTTTAAACCTGCATCCTTCCTGGTGCAACACACACACACACACACACACACACACACACACACACACACACACAGAGATGTCAGGCTTCCGGCTGGTGTGGGTAAAAGAGAACAGCAGGCTTTATATAACCCTGTTGGCCCCCAGACCCCGTTTGGGTTAAACTGGGGCAGACTGCTGCTGCGCACACTCAGAAAAGCTGCTGCATACACAAAGCACACCGACGTGCACACCATCTTCCACACAGTCAAAGAGTGGAAACTAGGCTGGGACGTCCTGTTCACTTCTGTCCTCTCAGCCAATCGTGGCTCAGCTCTGTTGCACAACTCTCCAGGCTGTCACCTCGAGCAACCCATGCCAACTGAGTTGCCACCGCTGTGTGTGTGCATGCATGCGCACGTACAAGTCATATACTTCACCAGCTCCGATGTGGGAATGAGCAGCGGGATGTAATATTCATTACGACGGTCAGCAGCTCCGCAGTCGGTCAACGTGTTACTATGGCAACCGGCATTTAGAGGTACAGCTGGACTGAGAATCAGCTGTTTGTTAAAATCAACATTTTAACTCCTTCGGCTCCTTTTCTGCCAGAAAAACTCAGTTTTTTAAAAAAACTATTAAGTTTATCTTTAAATTGCAGTAAATGAAGCAGGAAAATAGACGACGTGATTCCAGAAAAAAGCTGCTGGATCGTCATATAAATCCTGGTGAACCATGTTTACATGAAACACCGAGAATCAGTCTGGAACTTTCCGATCAATCATATATCGTTTAATGATTTGTATCATTTATCTCCCAAATATACCAAACACAGAATAATTCTAATTCTTTTCACCTTTTAACTTCCAGCTTGATGAGATGTCACTGTTTCATAAGAACATGTTATTTTCCACATGGTGCTACAGATGCCTGTCAAATCAATAATCATCTGTCCAGCTGTCAACGCCCTCCCCTGGAGTGGATTGGATCATCCAGACACACCTTCACCTGCACCCTCCGGATTCGACCAAACCCCAGCCAATCAGCAGCAAACACACCAGCAACCAGGAAATAAAAAAACACGTCCTCCATTCATTGGAAGAAACTGTTTGGAGACAGACTTTTTCTCCCAGGCTTGTGAATTTGCGACTTCTGAGACTTTGTGACTGTGGCTTATGCTATTTATGGTACGCTTTGTATATCCGATAACTTTGTGGTGTTTAGCGTTGGTTACGACCCGGCTCACAGGGGGAAAAGGATGCAGCATAAAATAAAAATGTGCCAGATGGAAGGTGGAGATAAGGGCTTTTTATTGTCTTAAAAGACAATTGAAACAACAAAAGGTGGGAAGGACAGGTAGTGCTGTTCAAACCAAACCAAACCAAAACAGACAGACCAAATTAAAAACACACAAAGCACAGAAGCAGATAAAAACAGAAATACTAAACCTAAGCCCAATCTCCACACAAGCCTTAACAGGCGTCACAATTCTCTAATAAGTCCAAAGACCAAAAGCAAAGTGGGCCAACTGTCTTCACAAAACCGTTGCTACTGAATTGAAGAACTGCAGCTCCTTTTATCCTGTGGCGCTGATGTGTGGAGCAGCCATTGGTCAGGATGACAGCTAATCAGGAGGGCAGATGAAGGTGTGGTGAAGTGGAGTCAATCCCAGCCAGGTGATAGTGGTTTCTATGCTGAGGGTCCTGAAGGGGGTGTAGGAGATTGCCCAACCGGTCTACATGTGTTTTGTAGACTTGGAGAAGGTGTTATACTGTTTCTCGTAGGGACTCCTGTGAGGGATGCTCTGGAAGTATGAGGTACCAGACACTCTTGTACAGGCTGTTTGGTCCCTGTACAACCGGTGTCAGAGCTTGGTTTGCATTGCAGGCAGTAAGTCAGATTCATTTTCATTCATCCTGAACAGAAAAACCACAGAAGTCAAAGTTCACTTGAACTCACCAAACATACACTCATTCACTGAGATAGGGATAAGCCCTATCCATTCCAGAATATACCGCTAGGTGGCTGAGAACTGTAGTACCTCTGTGTTAACTTGTGACTCTTTTTTAAGACATCAGCTGTCAATTTGGGTTTTTGCAAGAAGACTTTTTAAGCTGGTCAGAGGCTGTGCTACATCCGAGATTTTCTGGATATTTTTTTGCATATATTCTTGCTCTTTCAAGACTTGTTATTACAGTCTCCATGACAACGAGATTTGTTTACCAACGGGATTTACTGATAATGCTCCAAATTCAAGATTATCAGTGAAATAACTTCAAATCCCAACGGAGTTGAAAAGAAAGAG
>JBAMHV010000017.1:25242955-25253584 GCA_037177535.1 Pseudomugil gertrudae
TCTCGCTCCACACACACCTTATAACCCTGTTCTGAGGTGCGTCTCGCTCCACACACACCTTATAACCCTGTTCTGAGTCTATCTGTTTTTGGTTTGCTTCTAATCTCTCTTTCTGAGGTGGTATGGGAGATCTGCACTGTCATGGAGGCGCCGATGAGTGATGCTGACAAGGGCCTGGTGTGTTTAATTAGGCTGACTGGCACTAACCAAGTAGCTTGAGAAGATGGGGGGGTGAGACGAGAGAATTAGTAATTAATCTTAATTAGCTTTATTAGTATTTGTTATTTTGATTAAGTTGAATGTGTATAGTGCAGGATGCTGGTCCTGATTATGGACCACACTGCAGGCTGGTGTTCAGGTTCATGTCGGGTTTTCTTTTCACATCTTTGTGTTTTTTTCTGCCGTTTGTTATGTTGTTTGTGTCTTCGTCTGTCTCTGTTGACAGTCTGTTCATTGTGACCTTTTATTGTTTGTGTGTTTACCTTTCAGCTCGAAGCAGCTGGCAGGTAGAGACAAGCTGCTATTTTCCAATTCAAATGAAAGCTATGAACATGTTTGTGAATGTAATGGAGGGTTATTATAAATGAGTTCAGGAAGACGGTAGGAAGATGCTGGTGAGTGTGGACAACTCGTCCAGATCCAGACACACCTGCAGAGACAAGCAGAACTCATAATGGCTTCTTCTTTTTTTAACTTGACCATCATCTTCCTCATTGTCTCTCTGTCTTTGGTTCAGATGAACGTGAAGCAGTGCAGAAGAAGACCTTCACTAAGTGGGTCAACTCCCACCTGTCCAGGGTTTCCTGCCGGATCACAGACCTCTACATGGACCTGAGGGATGGACGGATGCTTATCAAATTACTGGAGGTCCTGTCAGGAGAGAGACTGGTGGGTCGCTTCACCTTTTATAAGATACAGCAGCAGAGGGAGGAAACGGCACAATTAACTCTGTTGTCATGACAACAGTTTAACTATGTTAACACATCCAGGTCACTTTCATGAGACTTTAGACCGAGTTTAGGTCTTAATCCAGAACATTTAGTCTGGTACCACAGAACTGGAACTTAAAGTAAACCAGACTGATTTAAAACCTGAAGTAGCAGATGCTTTTCACCCACAGAACCGGCCCAGTTCACCTACAGAACCGGCTCTGTTCACCTACAGAACCGGCTCTGTTCACCTAAAGAACCGGCCCTGTTCACCTACAGAACAGGTCCTGTTCACCTACAAAACCGGCCCTGTTCAGGTACAAAACTGGCCCTGTTCACCCAGAGAACCGGTCCACTTTGCTTACAAGATCAGTCCCATACAGGTCCAGAACTGGTCCCTTATGGGTACAAGACGTGCCTTGTTTGCTTGCAGAAGCGGTTCTGATCAGAACTGAGTCTGATGGTTGAAGGTGTAAGACCAGCAGGACGCATGTCCTTCAGAGCAGAGTCCGATATAGAACTTATCTATTATGTATGATAATAAATAGTTAATCAGTTATTGATGACATGGACATTATGGGATATCTTTTTAGTCCCAGATAAACAAAGTAAATTGGTTCAGTACCAGACTGGACCCAGAATGGTTTACCAGTCAGGACTGTCTGCTCCCTGTCCAGCTCATTTTCATTCAGGAACAACAAAACAACGTTTTAACAAACCAACTTCTACTGTATTTACGGAGATGTCTGCCATCACCATGGTTACAGCCCCGTCTGTATTCTCATCACGTACACAGACATTTAACTCCCACCCACAAGCCTGTGACTTCCGGTGCCAAACTTTCTTCTCCTGCTTTTCCCCCCATTTCCTTTTCCTCTTCTTCCTCTACGAGCCCATCTGTCCGGCCTCTTAGACCCCAATCCCCCCCCCCCCCCCCCACCCCCGCCCTCTGCTGTCATCCGGCCTTTTCTCAGCCTGTCAAACACAAGCAGAGAAAGTCTAGCCTCTCACCATGCAGCTTTTCACATACTCATATAGGAGGAAGTAATGATAAGAAAACAGAAAAGTGGGGGAAATTAGGATTTAGAGGGAATAATGTGTCAGAGCTGTGAATGGAGCCATTGTGAAACTTTAGGCATTGACATGAAGCCAAAACGCCTCCAGAAGAATCTGCCAGAGAGCAGAGGTTTCCATCTCCAGAGGAAGAGCCTCAGACGCCACAACGGTTCTCCTGCAGCATCCAGATCTTTTGGAAAAACTTTAAAGTTAATGGTGAAGAGGATTAAATGGATAAAAACTTCGCTCAGGGTTTTGTGATGGACTATCCCTTTTTTTACGCTTTTTTTAAAGCAGTTCAGAAAGTCCAGCCTCAGAAGTTCATCCTGACACATTGATCATGGTTACGAAACAGAAGCTAGAAGTTAGAAGCATATAAATCCTATTCCTTCTCCAGGATCCAGCTGCTTCTAGAAGCTCCTCTAGAAGCAGGAAGGTGCTGTCGGCGTTTCCGTGGTGATGTCATCAGTGTCTCTTATGGTGGAGACCCCTGTCTGTCCTATTCACTTGGGTTTTTTAGTGTGATTTTTATTCCCTAAACTTGCTACCAAAGACGAGGCAAAAAGACTAAAGGTTAAAAATGGCTGAAAGAGTCTGGCGGATGAAAAATGATCATTATGATGATATTCTGATTAATGTTTAGACATCTATATCTGTCAGGCCAAAGTCTCCCCTTCTGAGACGGAGAGGTGGAACCAAGCTCAGCTGTTTTATAGATGGTCCTCTTGTCCATGACTGTCAATGAACGGACCTTCTATTAGACGATTATCCAGTCATGCTAGCATGCTAGTTTTAGCTTGACCTCCCTCTGTAGCTGTAGCTCAGGAGGAAGAGGCTGTAATCTAACAACTAGAAATGGTGGAATCGGTGGATTGATTCCTGACTACATGCTCAAGTGTTTTGGAGATGATCCTGATTTCCTGACATTCCCAGACATCGTCTGTATAGTCCCCAGATGTTGCTTTGTTAGCTGGGCCTGCTTCCTCCACGTGTGTGTGTGAAAGGAGAAAGCTATGTGAGTGTGACATGTAGTGTGTGTTGCTCGTGACATTGGGCTCACAGCAGGGTTAACTGCTGCCACCTTGTGGTTGCAGCACATCATTACGGTCAGCTGTCATTGAGGATAAGCAGCTGTGCCGTAACGTCTCCATGACATGAGAGGAAATCAAAAAGCTTTTAACTTTGTCACATTTATAATTACTATGGTGAATATGGATCCTGGTGTTCTCAATGTTCCTGCACTGTCAGTGTTTACAGATGTTTCATTGATAAAAACAAAGTGGAATTCTTGTTGCCATGGTTTCCTTCAATCGCACATAAAATGAGACTGTTGAAGCCTGATTCTGGCTGAGTGGCTTATAAAACTAATAGGTTATTATTCTAATCAGTGTATTGTGCACTTGTAATTGTGTGAAAGAGAATCCACAGGCAAATTTTTTATGCATACATTGTTTTTTTAGTATGTAAAGCACTTTGTGTTGCTGCTCTTGTGAAAAGTGCTTTATAATTAAAGTCTGATTTGATGGACAGAACCAGCTTCTTACAGAAAAGATAGAATGGAAGGGGTGTTGCTAGACATAAAGAGCACAACCCTCATTATGCAGATCCTTTTTTATAAAAGGAACATAAAGGTCTTATAAAAGGTCTGGCAGCGTCTATGGAGGCGGTCCGCTCCGAAAGCGTCTGGGTGCAGCCTTGGTATTGAACATTGTGCTTCTTGCTTTTTGAGGTTTGTAGGAGAATTCAGTGTTTTTTCTTTGTGCAGCCCAAACCAACGAAGGGTCGGATGAGAATCCACTGTCTGGAAAATGTGGACAAGGCTCTGCAGTTCCTGAAGGAGCAGAGAGTTCACCTGGAGAACATGGGCTCCCACGACATCGTGGATGGAAACCACAGGCTTACTCTGGGGCTCATCTGGACCATCATCCTTCGATTCCAGGTGAGATGTACAAGTTTGCATCCAAGGACAGGTGAGCTTATCTGGTTATCCAGACTGATAAGAGATGCTGACCCGGTTTACTCTCTTAACCAAACGTTCACAGCCAAAGAAGTCAAAAGACGCCTTTGGCACTTTGGCTGTTTCTGTATACGGAAAGTTGATTTGACTGTGTGTGCACATCAAAACGTCCTCTGAGCACTCTCTGAACGCGCTGCAACTGCGCACACACGTGATGAATGTGCTTAGTGTGCAACCTGAAGACGCCCCAGCATGCACCTGTTAATAGACAGGACAACAGGACTCTGTTTTAGATGTTTGGAGGCCGAACTTCCTATTTTTCTTCCTTTATTTGATATTTTCTGTTCAGTTCTTCAGAGCCCCCCCTCCCACACACAGACACACACACACACCCATGTGAGCATCATATCAGTGTGTGTGTGAGCATTATTTTTTAGATAAATAAAAGGCTAGATTTGTGTTTTGACTTTGCAGCCATGTAAATAAACTTGATGTCTTTCTGTGTCTCAGATCCAGGACATCAGCGTGGAGACAGAGGACAACAAGGAGAGGAAGTCCGCTAAAGATGCTCTGCTGCTCTGGTGCCAGATGAAGACTGCAGGGTGGGTCGACATCTGCATCTTTCCAGACATTTTCGGGGGTTTTAATTTGTCCTCTGTTTGGGGGAATCTGGTTTCTTTTAATCCACTCGTGTGTGTTGAGATGATAAAATGCCATTTTTCTCCCTTTGCTCTCCTTCTCCACCTGGTTACAATGTTTCTTCCCTGTAAAAGAAGCAGGTTGAATAAAGTTTGTTAAAAGCAAACAGGTGGTGTCTGGAACAAACCGTTCTCAGGAGAACATTAACTCACTGGCTGCCAGCCATTGCTTTAGTACAGACCCGTTTTGCTGCCGATGTTTTGGATCATTGTGGTACATCTTTGTGAAATAGAGTTCCAACTAGAAATATTTAGATATTGAATGTTAATTTGAGCGAGTTTGTGTGTGTGAGGATCTTTTGGGTAGGCACCGGGGGGCATGCTTTTTGGGATATTTTGACATACACACCTGTTGAAATTGGTTATATACAGAAGCAGCAAAATCATTCATGGACATCAAAAGAAGTCTTTGGCATCCAATGAGTTATGTAGAGTTTTCAAGATTCAAGAGGATTTATTGTCACAAGCACAACGTACAATTTATACATTGTTGTAAGTTATACAACGTACAATTGCACAAGAGAAATTGATTTAAGTACAGCCGGTTCAAGATTACATACAACAGAACAGAACGGGAGCCGACAGTGCTCAGGCGCAGCCAGGTTCCAGGTTCACTCCTATGTGATGTAGGGAGGTTAGAAAAACACACACAAGGGTAGAGTGGAGAAAGGTTTTGCCTCCCTGTACTGTACCAGATGTGTGCAGTGCAGAAGTGCTGTAAAAACCCTCCAGAACAACAATCAAACGCAGAACACAACACACATGAAGCGGGGTGGGGTGGAGGGGTGGGGATCCGATCCCCCCCCATGCGGTCGCAGCCAATAACGTCGCATCCCAGCCTGAGAGATCAGGAAGTGGGAGGAGATCAGAGGATGACCAAGGCAGTGAGTTGTAGGCGGGTGTATCTGTAGGCTGAACATGTGCATGTGCTGCGTGTATCAGGTGTGCACGCCAAGCCATTCAGTCCTCGTCCAACCATCTCCATGGCAACGGAGTGACCTTCAGGCCTGGAGCATCACTGATTGGGAAGGAGTGGGAAGAGTCAGAGCTTCTTATCGGTTGTCATTCCAGGGGAGGTTTTTTATTTCAACAGGGAGCCAGATTCAGGTGATGTTTTGACTTTCAGACTGGTGTTTTTCAGCCTCGGGTCTCTGCTGGTCGCAGACTCCTCGGTTCTAAATAAAATGTGGTCAGACACTCTGTTTTCCATGCTCTGTAATGGTTCCAGAACCCGAGCGGGTCTGCTCTGTCAGAGCGAGATACCTGCTATGAAGTATTGTTAAAGCAGCAACATTAAACATGTTATTTTCTCTTTGTCCAGATATCCAAATGTCAACATCCACAATTTCACCACCAGTTGGAGAGATGGAATGGCCTTCAATGCACTCATCCACAAACACAGGTAGGAGATCTAGAAACACGTCCAGACCAGGATAAGCATTCAACAAAATATATGAAAAACTGCATGTGCTGGTGTGGATCAGGCGATTTACAGCTGCATCATCTGGTTTCTCTAAAACAACAAGAAGGATGGATGGATGGATAAAGAATAGATGATGGGATGGATGAGGAATAGATGATGGGATGGATGAGGAATAGATGATGGGATGGATGAGGAACAAGATGATGGGATGGATTCATCTGAATGTGAATTATGGCAGCAGAAGAATAATCTTCTAATTTCAACAACGTAACAAAGTGAAAATCAAAGTGTGACCACATATCTTGTTTTGTTTAGCCTAATTGTAGCTCTGTGTGTGTGTGTGTGTGTGTGTGTGTGTGTGTGTTCAGGCCTGACCTGATCGACTTTGATAAGCTGAAGAAATCAAATGCTCACTACAACCTGCAGAATGCCTTTAACCTGGCGGAGCAACACCTTGGCCTTACCAAGCTGCTGGACCCAGAGGGTGAGACCACACCCCAGCTCACCTGTCGTGGCTACCTGGAGCCTTTCCCAGCAATCAGCCCAAATCACAGTTCATCATCTTAATGGTTTTGTGTGTGCGCAGACATCAGCGTGGACCATCCCGACGAGAAGTCCATCATCACCTATGTGGTGACCTACTATCACTACTTCTCCAAGATGAAGGCGCTGAAGGTGGAGGGGAAGCGGATTGGAAAGGTGACCACTCTGTTTCAGCTGCTTCTGTATTTGATCTGAAAACAGGAGGATTTGTTTTTACCTTCTATTTTTAGATGGATATTTCACATACTTTTTAAGAATCCAGTTTAAATATGGTCAGCTGGGATTGGCTCCAGCTGCCCCCCCCTTATCTCAGTGAGAAGTGGTAGATAATAGATGGACAATATTATCAGATAATCTATCTGACAAAACATTTTCACAACTGCAGTTGCAATGAAATAACCTCCCCAGTTCCCATCCATTCTGGGTTATCTCCACCCTGGGTCCTCTACCAGAGTCCTGAGATCTTGAGGGTTGCATGCAGTATCTAACCTGTTCCTAGGACTGATCTTGTCTGGATGGAGATGCCTGGTGTTTCTGTTGGAGCCACTTCTTTAGCGTGGACACGGCCCTGGTGCTCGTGTTCTTTTTTCCTTGATATTTCCACTATTGAGGATGGCTATATCTATCACTACGGCTTTCTTCTGCTGCTGATCCAGTATCTTGCACCCTGCTGTGAGGTGCTGGATTGTTTCAGGGGTTTTTTTGCACAGTCTGCACCAGGAGTCCTGCATGGTGTGGTAGATTTGAGCCTTGATGGACCCGGTACATGACTAGCAGCTCGGTGCTGTCTGCCTGCAGCCACTGGCAAGACTTGTTCATGTCAGCCACTTAGGTGATCTGTAGTGGTACAAACCTATGAAGGGGCTTTCCTCACATGATGGTTCCTCCATTTTGTTCTCCTCTAGGTTCCAGATCCTGAGACATTTACTAAGTGATTCAACCCTTGGAGCCATCTTCCTGATGTATTCATGGAGTTTGGTTGTTTTGTCTTGGGGACATTGACCCCGAATCCTCCATGCATGGGGAACAGTTTGAGTTTTGACATCTCTGGCCTGAGCTTCATCCTTTAGCTAGCTTATTATCCCAGCGGGTATCTGGTCACTTGCAAGTCGTAGCTGGTATTGGCTCTGATCTTGTTCTTGCCATTGAGTGGATTTCTTAGTACTTGCTTTACTTGGGGCAGCTATTTGGCAATGGCAGCTTTCCTTGTGGTTTCTTCATGGTTTACATTCACTTGTGGTATGCCACGATACTTGTAGCTCTCCTCCACATCTGTTATCCTGCTGTCTGGAAGTGCAACACCTTTAGTATAGACTACCTTCCCTCTCTCCTAAGTGCAATGAAGCCTTGTCAAAGACAAACTTGTTTCAGTGAGACAGACAATAAAGATTTATCTATCATATCTATACTATACAGTCATGTGGCAGACGCTTTTATCCAAAGCCACTTACACATGATAAGCAGTCATTTTAACTATAGCTATTAACCCAACATGCATGTCTTGTGGGTGGGAGGAAGCCGGAGTACCTGGAGAGAACCCACGCATACATGGGGATAACATGCAAACTCCACACAGAAAGGCTGCTGGACAACCCTCCCCAGTCTGGGCTCAAACCAGCAACCTTCTAGCTGTGAGGCCACATCGCTAACCACTGTACCACCATGTTGCCTGAGCTGATCTATCTTATTAATCATCTTTGTTGCCATTTGGCCACATTTCTCCAGTCCGAATGACATTCCCATATCTCTGCTGTAGACCTTGGTGGTGTGGATCAATGAGTCAATGTCTCACTCATTTTTAGCATACAGCTTGATGATCCATGTGGAGGAGGTGGCTGATGGTGGCCCCATTCCTGAGATGGTATCCAAAGCCAGTCTTGTTGATTTCCAGGTTGAGGGGTTCAGGCATATGAAGAACAGCAGAAGGGTCAGGGCATCTCCTTTGTATTTGCCATGTTTGATGAAAACTTGTGTAACTGGCTCAAAATTGGCCTCCAGGGTGGTCTGCCATGACCTCATTGAGATTGCAACAAAGACTCTTAGAGTGCTGTTGACCTTGTACAGCTTCAGGCATCCCAGGATCCATGTATACAGCACTGAGTCATAGGCTTTCTGGTATTCAACCCAGGCAGTGCACAGGTTTGTCTGGTTTCACAGTCTCATGCGACAGTTCTGTCAACCAGCAGCTGGTGTTTGACCCCTCTGTTCCCTTTACCAATGCCTTTTATGTATCTGCCATGTATTGTCACATGTGTCCACTTATATGAAGGAGCATCCTTATTGTGGAGAGGCAGGTTATCAGCCAATAGTTGGATGGAACTCTACTTGTGTTCATCAAAACCCTGGTGAAGTGCCCCTCTGCAACTGGAAATGTTTCCACAACTGGACAAACATCAGATATCTCAGTCCAGAAAAGTACAAGTGTAGGAATTGCTGAGATACCGAAGCCTGTGAGACACTCAAATATGTGGTTTGTAATAATTTTAGCTTGTACAACTTCTTGGTGTATTAGCAATTATTCATTTGGAACATGATTATTTATAATGACAACAAAATGGCAACAAAAATATCCAATCAAACCTGATGTTTGATTGAAAGTACTTCCTGTTTAAAGAAATAGTTTGGATTTTGCCATCTGCTGCAAATCTGATCTAAACCTCAGTCAGAAATTTCCAGTAGAGGTTTCACATTCTAGAAATCTCCCTTGTCTTCCAGGTCTTGGACAACGCAATCGAAACGGAGAAGATGATCGAGAAGTACGAGTCGCTGGCATCTGACTTGCTGGAATGGATCGAACAAACCATTATCATCCTCAACAACAGGAAGTTTGCCAACTCTCTGGTTGGAGTCCAGCAGCAGCTGCAGGCCTTCAACACGTACCGTACCGTGGAGAAACCACCAAAGTCAGTAGCATCTCGTACAGAAACCCTCTAAAGTCACTTCCTTACCTTCAGTTCAGTTTAGCTTTATTTGTGTGAATGTGTGTGCAGGTTTACAGAGAAAGGAAACCTGGAGGTTCTTCTGTTCACCATCCAGAGTAAGATGAGAGCTAACAACCAGAAGGTCTACACTCCTCGAGAAGGCAAGCTCATCTCAGACATCAACAAGGTGAGCAGACACCCATTTCTGTTCATTATGTCAGTCAGGACGGAGACCTCCAAACGTCCACAGGTGGACTAGGATTTGCTAGTTATGCTAGCTAAACTTGTCTTTATATTAGTTTTACTGAGAGTTGTTCTGTGCAGATCAGGCTTGGAGTCGAGCTACAGCCAGGCTAATAGTCATTTTAAAGGCTAGGCCAAAGAAATGGGCTGAGAATGAAGCTATCCACATTTTCTTCCAGTCTGATGCAATTTATTGATTATGAAGCTGTGGAACAAGAGGATCTTACGTGGAACTCCTGGATTTTTCCAGTTGATTCCCTGAATACCTACTAACCCTATCCCGCTTTGCTCATTGGATCATTGCGTGTATTGTAGATCTGGTAAACAATAGCTGTTCATTATGATCATGGTAATAATGACGGTGCGTTTTAGGCATGGGAGCGCTTGGAAAAGGCGGAGCATGAACGCGAGCTGGCACTGAGGATGGAGCTGATTCGTCAGGAAAAGCTGGAGCAACTCGCTCGACGCTTCGACCGCAAAGCGGCCATGAGGGAAACCTGGCTGAGCGAGAACCAGAGGCTGGTCTCCCAGGTAACTCGAAACACACCACAACATATCCAAAACACACACACACACACTGGGTATAAGTGATCCTATTTGTGTTGTTTTAACATTATGTTCTTCCGGTTCTTCCTGATTACCTCGTGTCTTTCCTCCTGTATTGTCTTCTTGTTTCCTTCATTTTTGCTCGTTTGTTTCCTTTTACCTTTCTCATCCACTTGTCCCCCGTTATCTCTCCTTGTTTCCTCTTATCCCACCTTGTCTCCTCTTATCCTTGTCCCCTGTTATCCCTCCTTGTCTCCTCTTATCCTTGTCCTCTGTTATCCCTCCTTGTCTCCTCTTATCCTTGTCCTCTGTT
>JBAMHV010000018.1:145033-160696 GCA_037177535.1 Pseudomugil gertrudae
TTTATCTGTGTGACGTATATATCATGTGACCTTCAGGCCAATCAGGAAGGCACACGAGACTGTTTTATCCAATCAAATGAGATTCATGTGATTGCTTTTATCCAATCAGATTGTTTTTATTCATGCTTAATAAAAACTCTTGTCCACGCTTATTCAGTGTGGATCTGCTTGCAGTTGGGAACGATGGGATTATGTGACACTCTTGAACCGCACTTCTGAATAATTTGAAAAAATATACAATAAAATCTCTAGGAGGACATTTCTAACATGCCAAAATAGTGTCTTTGACCCAAAATGGTCAACTTCCTGTTTGTGTTTCATCTGGCCATGGCTCCAAGAGGATTTTTTCTTTGTTTTATTATAACCTGTTAAGTTTATGGTGATCAGACAAAATTGATGGATTTATAGTGCTTGATGATGTCAAAGCGGCCATGGTGCAGTGTAGAGACAGTTTTCACCAGATCTCTTCACCAACATGTTTTCTGGTGTCTAACACAACTTTGACTTGATTGTATTGATATAGCTATAAAATGGGGTTACATACAGTTGTGGGGACTTTAAAATAGGTTGTGCTGTCATGCAATTTTGCCCAAACATTCACGGAAATGTCAAAATACAAAATTCTTTTAAAATGAAAATTTCTACATTTTGATTGGTTCTTTGGGGGGTGATATTTGCTCTCAAAATTCTTAGAGTAACAAAATAAATAATAAAACAAAAACACTTGGACAACAATAAGGTCCTGCCATTCTTCGTATGGCTTGGACCCATTTAAGCATTTGAATAAAAATAGTATCATTTTTATACTTTAAATGGCCCTGATCCTAATAAATTATGAAATGTAGATTTAAAGAGTTAAAGAGCTTTAGTATAATAATTCACAGATGTTTTTATTATTTAGTACCTGAGCCATTAAATATATAGACCCCTTGCAATGTTTACCAACATACAATATGTGTGTGCATCCTCTGTGCACAAAGTGTGTGTTATTTAAAGAAGCCAGCACTTAATACAGATATGCAACTAACTGACCCGTATTCCTTACAGGATTGGCTGACAGACATAAAGAAATGGCCTAACGTGCCATAATCTGTTTGTATTGTCAGACAAGGGAACTATTATTGCTCACGTTTCTGTCACTTTATTATATATTTAGCTAGAATATTTACCTAAGGAGCTACAGCTACAGTAGTCCTTTCATATCCATATATTATAATTTCATGAGTTAAGATTTAATAGTCATAATAACAGTCATAGCTCAGACTTCCCTCTCCCCTGCCACATTTGCCAGCTCATCCTGAGGTGTTCCCAGGCCAGCCAGGACACAAAGGCTGTGTCTCAGTACTGTAGTGCACTGGAATGTAGTGCACACTTTTATCTGTAGTGAGCACTATCGCGTGCTGTCATAAATGAAATGTTGGGCACCTACCAGTGGGGACGTTTGACCGGTTCGAAAATTCCTCTTCAAGACTAAATGATTATTTTGTGTCCACTACATAGTTAAAAACTGCTAACATTTATATAAGCAAACTGTTAGTTTGAGACTGCGGTAATCAATCCAGTACAACCGGACCCATGAGTTAAATATGTAGCAAGCTGCAGTGTAACTTAATGTTGGTGCTGTGGGTAACGGCTGCCTCTCCAGTAGCTCTCCTTTCTTTTTGGCTATTTTGAGCTTTTTGGACCTTTTTTCTTTCTACTTTCTGCTCTTTCAAAGTAAGAGTGCGTGTGTTTTACACATGTATATTCAGTTTTTGCCTTTGGGATGCAGCAGGAAGCCAGTTCCTCTGATGTTTTACTTCTGAGAGGAACCGTTCACTTTGCTACAGCTAGCTGCCAGATATGCCAACTTTGTGCACAAAGGGCTGACCCGTGATATCACATAACACCCCGATGGAGCTGAGGAAGAGATGTAGGTGCTGCAAGGCCATGGAGAATGTGACATCGCTGCTGAACAAGATCAACAAGCTATCCGCACTGTATAACCAGCAGAACAGCAGCTTGATCCAACTTTATGGTGACATGGCTAAACCTCCTTTACCTTTTACTATACGAGGTGGCTAAATACAAATATATCTAGTTACCTGAAATAAAATGCACACTGCATATGGTCTTGCATTTTATTTTGGCCTTAGTCCAGTTATCCTGGCTGATAGCAAATAGCCATAAAACAAGTTGATAATTTTGAAATGGATGCTTGCCATCTGGTATCAAGTAAAAACTGTGTGTAGATGTGAATTGTTGTTACTCCGATTTGTACATCCAACAACACAACAAGATAGTATTTTAAGTTAAAAAATCTTTCTTGAAGTCGTGAGGGGTTGTCTATACAGTAGCTGTAAAACAAAGCATGACCATGGTGCATGCTGCAAAATGCAATATTATCCTAAATGTGCACAGGATACCATGTGAAATGGTAAATATAGCATAACATAGAACCATGAAGTCATCCACAAAAGTCCATTTCAATAAAAATATGTTGTGGGCAAATGTTATGCAGTTAAAATGTGATTAATTGAGATACATTCCTCACAAAGCTTTCAATTAAAATGAATTAAAATGAAAATCAAACCTAACATTTTCTATTTCCTTTAAAAACCTCCAAACCATTTTTTAGACTTAGTAGAGAGCAATGTGCACCCCTTCAGGGTTAATTTTCAATATTAAAATCTTCCCTCTGATGAAATGAAGAAGAAATACATTTTTCTCCTCATATCTAATTTTGGATCTCTGTGTGGACATGTTTGGTTCAGAGTGGAAGAAAAACTATAATAATTGTTACCAATGATTAAGTATTCGTATTCCTGAGGATGTCCTTGTATGTATGATGATAAACTGAGACAGCCAGCAGAAATGATACATGTTACAGAACCTGCCTCCATCTCCCACCTGTTGTTGTTGGTCAGTTTGACAGTTGGTCCAGGAATCAGGATCTTTCCGTTCTTCAGCCAGATGAGGTGAGGATCAGGAACACCTTGGGCCACACAGGTGAACACAGCGCTGGCCCCTGCTGGTCTGGACACAGACTGCGGCCACTGTAAAAACTCAGGCGGAGCTGAGAAGAAACATGAGGGTACAATGTTTCCGTTGATAGTTGAGGTCAGTGATAGTCAGCATAAATTTTAATTTATCAACCATAATTTAAATGTCATTGAAGAAATCTCCCACTTGTAACAGTAGCTTTTAAAAATGCTGCTTTAAATTGTTACACACATAATGTGCTCTGAATCAGCCACACAGCTTTTAATGGTACAGTTTTTATGTCTTTACATAAAAACTTTAACAACTTCCTCAGAATGGACAGTCAGTATTGAAAATGTCCCTTCAGAGGACATTCATATCCATTTATTCAAACAAGCAAACAAACAGGTACTTGTTGCTTCCTGTGAGAGCTTCTAATCACAGCCAAAAAAATCTCAAATGTTAGGAGGGCTGGGATTCCACTTCCGCTTCAGCATCTCCAAAAATGGGCCCATGCCCATGCTTAAAGCCAAAACATTGATGTTTGGATCAGTGGAAACAACAGCACAGTTAGAAGATTTAAACCAGGTTATATCTCATCCATCTTAATCACCTTCTTTTTCTTCTTCTGCATGTCAGTGTAGAATACTTTACTTATACTTATATTTTACTTGCAGGTTATATTTATCTTCACTCTTTGCATGCATCTTCTTAAATGACTCTACTCTATATACTTTATGGCATTGAGTGTGGATGGTAAAGTAAGAATTTCATTATGTAGGGAAACCAGTTTCCTTACTGTGAATATGACAATAAAAGCTTTGAATTTATTTGCATCTCAGTGGTGAAACTCAGCTGATTTTGTTGTAAAGCAGATGATGTTTGTAAAATCAGCTGAGGCTTAGAAATGGAGGCAGTGATGAAAAAAGGGAAATCCTGCTGTCAATGATGTAAATGGAGTTGCCCCATCCCACCCTAACCTTTGCCCCTACTCAAGCTCTATCTATCAATAAAGCTGCAGACCACAGCTCCCTCCTATGACCAGTATCTTTTAACATCACTGTTTCCTCCCCCCCTGCAGCTGTTCACCCCCACTCCTTCTGCTAGGATCAGGGGTCACAGGTCATCCGAGCACCCCCATTGTTTCCCACTACAACCTCCACCAGCACGCACGTAGTCCTCCCCTACTCCTTCTGCTGGGATCAGGGGTCACAGGTCATCCGAGCACTTCCATTGTTTCCCACTACAACCTCCCCCACTTCTGCCATTGTCCCATTGTCTGTCTGGTCTTGACCATGACTGTGGACTCAGAAACCCAGACCTCCTCTGATCCAACATCTCCTCACAGAGTCATCTCCATTACTTTGTTATTTATTCTATTAATAATGAACATTTTCAGGACAAAAAGAGAAACTTGAAAAGTCACATTTTTGTACTTAAGTGTGGTAAATCTAAGAAATGTGACTGAAACCTGAGCTTGAATGCTCTTCACCTCTTTTTTCACAAATTTCTTTTTTAAATAGCTTCTATATCACTTTATGTATGGTAGTTAACTTTTACTGAAATATTTTTTCTTTTTTTTAAATTTTTTAATCATTTTTTTTATTCCAGAAAACATTTACTAAACAAAATGATGATATAAAATAAATCAGAAATATACCATCTTTACTGACATGTAATAGGACAGAGCAGAGCTTTAAAATGGGTGTATGCTGTATTGGAAACGGCATGTAAGGCTTAAAACAGACAAACATGATCAATACAATTAAAAATCCAAAACATTTTTGATAATTTTATTTAAAGAAATCCTGTATTTCTAGTTTAATTACAGAAATGATTAAACACTGATTATATCTGCAGCTTTCCAACCTTTCATTGTTTGGTCTGTTTATGCTTTTTCACCTTTGTGAAGGATCAATAAATGAACGAATGCTTTAAAGAAGTCACTCCTCTTATTCTCATGGGGTGTCCTGGGGGTGATGTATTGATTGATCAAGTAATAAATTCAACACAAAGTTAAAGATGCAAGCCATGTTGAAGGCCCCCACACCAAAGGTCCCAATTCGGCCAATTACACTGCTGACGACAGCATTCTGCCATGCTGTTGGTCTCAGCCACACGCATGTCCATATGTGCAGCATTACCTGTTCATCCACTCCGCCAGAGTCCACGCGTGTCCTCGCTTAGTATAAACATGATTAAAAGGGTGCTAACAATTTTTCTCCGGCTCTCTTTACCAACTTGTTGACCAAAATTTGGCCTGCTTGTGTCTACAAGGCTAGAAAAATGGGTCTCAGAGTAAAAAGCAATACTTCTGGTTGCCAGGGGGCGGGGCTAATGGATCATCCAAATATAATCATTTAGAAGTATTCATGATGGGACTGAAATCACATTTCAATTAAAAATGGCTGACCTTATGTTTATTTAACCCAGAGGTCTGACATGTTATGAAGCAGTTACAGGTGAAGATGAAGAGGGCCCTCCTGTGTGGAAAAAAGCACTTCCCATTGGAAGTGGGCGGAGCTTAGGACTAGACAAAAAAGGGTCAGTTTGTTTGGGACGTCACCCTGGTTATTAATGATTTATGATGTCACAGCATCTTATCAAAGTTCACCATCATGGTCTGGAACTGTTCAATACAGTTGTTTTCTGCTGTCTGACCCAATTTGGACCTGATTGTTTCTATAAAGCCAAAGAAATAGGTTTTTTAATGAAAAACGTCACTAGGGGCCATGTCAACTTTAGAAACTAATTATTGACGTATGTGTTGAGAATGTTTTATGTGTATTGTATCAATTTCATTTTTCATGCTGAGATGTCAAACCTTGATGTCCTACCTCCCAAACAATTTGTCCTATTAGAAGAAATAGTCAAAGCAATGATGTCAAAGCTGTCCATGTTAGGTTTGAGTTTAATTTCCTTATACAGTTGGCAAATATTTGAATAAATCTAGTTTCAAACATCTCACCTTGAACAAAGAGGCGTCCGAGTGCTGTTCTCCTCATCCTGGTTCCAGGTCGGTTAGCAGCACACACATAGACACCAGAGTGCTGCAGGGAAACATCTGAGATCATCAGGTTCCCTGTTCCTAGGACTTGGATCCCTTCAACCCCAATGGAACGCCCATCTGATAGACAAAGGAATAGCAACAGGATTTGAACTAAAAGTTAAAGCATGGATGTCTTGAATTGTGTCTTTGACCGTGTGACAGTACCAAGTCTGCTCCAGGAGACAATGGGTCTCGGGTTTCCTGTGGCAATGCATTCCAAGATGGCTGTCTGATGAACAGTGATGGTTATATTTTGGGGGCCAGATAGGATGACTGGCTCCTTGTAGGTTCTGGCAACTCCACCTGGTAGAATGAGATAACATTAGAGGATATTTCCAGATCTAGTAGCAGATTCCCATCAAACTGCAATCCCTCCAGTATGTCCTGCGTCTTCTTCTGGGTCCCCTCCCACAGGGACAGGCCTGAGCCATCTCATCTGGCTCCTCTTGAGACCCTCTCGGATGACCTAGCTTTTTACACTATCTCTGTGTTGGTAACATCCAAATGGTTCAGTTCAGGATGGTTCAGACATGAAGATCAATGACAAAGATTGACTGAACTGAACGCAAAGAGAGACAACAGCAAATTGAGATAATCTGCTTCCTTCTCCAGTGATGCCTGATAAACAGGTGTCTGATTACCAAGATTTCACAGCAGAAACATCTCATGACAGTGAATGCAAAGAGCTCTTAAGATTTTCAATGAACATCTGCCCAACAAGGATGTCTAGAGGTGGCATATCATGGTGGGAAGCTGGTTTAATGGTTCAAATTCCTCTCACTGAACAAAAGATGGACAAGGTAGCAAGACATGGTGGATAAAGACCTGCTGCCATATATCAGGATGATAAAGATTAAATGAGAATGAATCCAAACAAAAGTCAAAAGCAGAACTTTACATCTGGATCACTTATCAGAACCTTTCAAATAAACTCCCAGAGAAACTTTTCCTTCTCTGGGTTTGGATTATGAATTCAGGATTTAGGATCCACCTTCATGCTGTCCTGGAGTTTCTTAAACAAGTCCTCCCTGGATTGTATCACATGGCATGCAGGTGATCTCCTACCTGTCACATTCAGTGTGGCCTCATGGCTGAAGCGAGTATTGGCGATGTTAGTGGCCACGCAGCGGAAAACCCCGGAGTCCGTCTTCCTTACCCTGGTGATCTGTAGAATACCCATGGGTAGGAGAGTGTACCTAAACATGGTGAGGAAGAAGAGCTCACTCATGGTTGTATCAGTCAGAGGTTCCCTGCCAACCTACATCAGGAACTGTGCCACTTATTCAGTCTTTAAAAAGCTCCTTAAAAATGGTTGAAAACCAATCAGGTCTGTACACACAGATAGATTACTCATGTAAATTCTTTGGACCCTTTTTGTGATATATTTGAGACAGCAACAGTTCTGTGCTTTTCTTCTGTTTTTCTATTTGTAAGTTTACTTTTGTCTTTCAACCAGAGGTCACGTTAACCAAAACTTTTCTGTTGTTTTTTTAAAACAGTGACGGAAAAATGTGAAGGCTGTCTGTCATTTTGACTGATTGCAACTCACACCCCTAACCACTAGGTGAACAGATGTGATATATTGTCTCTCTTGATGCATGACCTTGGTGGCTTCACTCGGCAGCTGAGTGTCCAAAGTTTTATAAAAAGCCTGTAGAAGCGTTATGGCCAGGAGGCTTTGATATGATCACTACTGGTCACAGACCAGCTGAAGCATTGGTGCAGAAGGATTTATTCCCATTAAAGTGGGTGCATGTGGAATTGGGAAACCCTTCATTCAGAGAATCTTGTCGACTTCTGATCACTTCATTTGGAGAGATGTAATGTAGATGCGATGTAGAGATCGCTTGTAATTCCAGTCTCCAGTGTGGCTGCCTCCAGCCATTCAACCTCCAGAACAACATCAAAACAGCTACGAGAAGTCAACTGTCTGAGGCAAAAGTAAAAAACCTCATCACAATATAGTTATAGCAATCCCATTTGAGACATATGCACTGTGCGTTCAGGCCAGAGCAGATGAACTAGTAAGTGCAGTTGTTCGTTGTTCATACCGGGTCGGTATCGCTGCAGGAAAAAAGGTTTTATGTATATCTGCTTCATCTGATTATAGTGTAGTTCGCCTTTTCTGTCTGAATTAAGAAATAATTAAAATAAGATTATATTGAATGTGTTATTATAATTTTAAAAATTAAAGCGACAGGTAAAAATAGATTATGACAGGATTTTTATGACCTCGTCAGTCAAAATGACAGATAACAAAAAAGTCTATGCGACCTCTGACCCTAGGCCCATAGATGAAAATTAGCACCAGTGCTAACTCTGGCTCATTTACACTGAGGCTTGTGCTGAGATGTTGATTAATGTGCATTGTCCTAACTCAAATTAAATAAATCAGGTGCTTTAGCAGATCTAAAGTTTAATAATTTTAACCTGGAATGTAAAAATATGTGATTTTAGACGTGTGTAGATGTTACCTCATGTCTGTGGTGTTCAGTGGGACCCTGTTTTTTTCCCAGTTGATGCTGGCCTCAGGTATTCCATTAATCTGACACTGGAAGCGAGCAACCCCCCCCTCATCCACAGACATAGCCACTGGGTGGGTGTGGAACTTCGGAAGAGCTGAGGAACACAAGAACTCTAATGTGGGAAATATCACATAGAAAGTGGTTTAAACATGGAAAGATAGAAATAGAGGAGGTCTGGGTTCGCCAAGCTGACGAATCAAAGTCTGTCCTTCCTGTTTAAAGCAGGACTATATGGAATATGACATCATGGTGGTTGTGGTCATGATTTAATACCACTATCAGTACTTACATGCCAGCTGGACTCTAGCCTTTCGGCTGACCAGCAGACCATAACAGTTCTGGGCTGCACACTCATATTCTCCCATATCTGCATTGCTGCCCTCTCTTCGTTTCTGGAATCTGTGGATCAACAATGTCCCATTTTCCAGAACCTGGAACTGTGGGCTGACTGGTAGGGGCATCCCATTTTTACGCCACGTGACAGTGATGGGTTGTTCACCCTGAACCTGACAGTTCAGCATCAGAGGACGATCCCTGACTGCAATCACATCACTGGGCTGCAGATGAAAAGATAACTCTGAGAAGGAACAGCCACCTGCACACAAAAACACAAACGGTTCAGTGAGATTAGAAAGTCTGGATTCTACCCACCGGGAGGCAAATTTAACCCCTTCTACCCTTATGGTTACATTTTACTTGCCCTTATCTAGTTCATTTATTTTATTAATATATTTTATTTTCTGTCATTTAGATATTAATTTCCACATCAATAATATATTGTTTGTTTACACTTAGTTATTGTTATTGTGTAATTGTTTTTCTCAACATTTGGTTTGTTTTTTCCAATAATGGCAAACAAATGTAGGCATTAAGGGGTTACACTTAAACATATATTCACCTGATAAATATGCATGAGTGTTAAAAATGATCGGAGAGATAAAAAAAAAACTATAATTATTATCATTGCACAGAAACATAAAAATGAGCCTTAAAATGATGTTTGTTACATTATGACAACAGGAAGTCATCAGAAAGTTCTTTATCAGCTGAAAGGGAGAAAATGATGGTTTAATATTTACTGGAAACCCCTCAGATGCTCTCGTTGTTAATGAAACCATGAACCAGAAAAGGTTCTAACAGGGTATGGACTATATGTGAGACAGAAAGGTCCAGCTCAAAAGACAGATCTTCCCTCTGGCTGAATGCTGATGAGCCACCAGAGAGGGAAATGGCAACATCAATGTTGGGGGCCCAGTTAGTCAAGCTTTTACTGAAGAAGGACCCAGTGGTGACAATGGGGTTGTGACTCATTTGCACCCAACCTCCAACACCCCCCTCATATCCACTCCACCCCGCCTGCCTCCTCGGTCCTTTCACCTCTATGTTGAGGTGACTTTCCCATGCCACCACATCTCTTCTCTCCTCCCACCCCCCTCTACAACATGACCTTGGTGACACCCTCAGACATTTTCTTTGTTTCCTTTTTGGTGTTAATGTCTTCATATGCAAAGAACCTTAAAGCTCCAGCATCCCTTCTTTATGTGTCCCACTAAGCAGATGTTGGTAAGTCTTCTGGTTGCTGTGTCTGGGAAGCTCTAGCCGTACAACCCGCTATGACTCTCAGCCCAGTAATCAGATTCAGGACCGTGCAGATGGGATGAGGTTGGGACATCCACTGCAGGATGATCAGAGAGATCATTCGGACTAGCCCTGCATCACTTTTATTAATAAACCTGAAACATAACAGACAAGAAAAATTTTTCTTCCCATTATTTTTAATAATAACGATATTAAGTAGACAAAAAGAAGGCACTTGTAGTTTAAGAATAGTCCTAAGTTCTGCTCGCACGTCATTTTCTGTTTTCTTATTTTTCTGTATTTATTATAAGAACATCTTTTTTTAATTGAAAATCATTAGACAACAAAATCAACTGGAAAAGGATTTATTATTTGATTTGTTCATTTCTTTATACCAATTAATCCAATTCAGGGTGGTGGGAAGCTGAAGCCCATCCAAGCAATAAGCAGAAGTGAGCCAGTAACATGTCAGAGAATTAAACATGCTAAGCATTTTGCTTTGAAAGGATTTGACTGATTAATTATCTGTGATGTTGTTTTATATGAGTCACTGGATCATGAAGCAAATTTAATAGAAATCAGATTGTGTCAGGATTAGAGACATCAGCAAACCCTGAATAACTTTCCATTAAATCAATATAATATTGAATCGTGATCAATCTGGTGGGATATTGGGCGCTTCTGATTGGCCACTTGCTGGGAGTAGTTGTTGGAAACATGAACTGTTGTGGACCAGACCCTCCACTTGAGTCAGGACCACATTCTCGGATGTGTAGGTGCTGATTCTCATCCCAGCCACAGATCACGGCCTTTAACTTTGCCAGGCTCAGCTTCACCTTTTACTTTCACAGAGTTTTCATCAGACATTACTTAACTCATTTCGAGGACAACTTTAGTAGTTTCTAGAGGAAATAGGATCCTATCATTGTTTCAACTGAAAATAATAATTTTTTAAGTGATTTTCTTCTGACATCTTGATTCTTAATTGTCTTTAGTATTTCCGCAGGTATTTGCTTTTGAGACAAAGAATATACAAACAGTGTTGTGAGGATATAGGTCATTTATTTTGGGTATTTCATTTGAGACAGGAAGCAGACACAACCTTATCATGAAAAGGATATTGTTGACATTTATTTATCAAATGAAGTTGGAGATTTGCAATAAACGAGTCAAAAACATCGAGCTGGGAGGAACCTATGAATCAGCTTTATTCTGTTTTCATTCAGAATCTAAATTCCTCAAAGTCACATTACCGGGATTATTTAATGGTGATGATGAAGGGACAACAATAGCCTGTGAATCTGTTTCCTTCCAATCAGCACATTCACCTTAGCTCTAACAGCTGATTACACTCTGTACCTTTAGGAGGAAGTCTGCTGGAACGTTGAAGCTGAAGGGTGTTTTGGCTCTGTTCTCAGGTCACATGATCATGGAGTTGTAACTGCTGTTTGTGCAGCTGATTATGGAAAACTGTGCTAAATTTCAGATGATATGCAACCCTGCATCAGGTCTTACCCCCTTCAGATATCTGAGATGGTTTTGTCTACTAAAACAACAAATTGGACCTAAAGATAAAGAGAGGAGTTCCTGTAGTTTAGACACAGAGCCAAACCTGGTAGGACTGAGTTTCATTGTTAGGACGGAACTATAATGAGATGCTACTGAGGCAGATATCAGCCTACTGCGTCAGACCTCAGGTCAAGAGGTCATGAAATTGAAAATGAATGTGTGGACTGGGGGTGGGGCCAGCTGGAGGAGCTTTACCCCACTGTGTTGCTATTGTTTAGATACAACTGCCCCTGAACTTCACTTATTTCTAACAAAACCATTGAAACCAGACACATCGCTGTCTCCCAGAACAGCTTTGGAAGTCAGTCTGATCTGTCTGATCTTGGGAAGAGTGGGGAGACTAGTATAGCAAGATATATGCACTTGGAAAGGTTTCCTGAAATTAAATTGTTTCTAGATTTTAAACTGTTTAAATTTTCTGAAGTAGCTGAACACCCACTTCAATCCTTCATGAAGTGGAAACTCCTAACCCATCTCATTAAGGCTTCTTTCAGTGTTTCCTAACCAGTGCCAGGTCAGGTGGTAGAGCAGGTTATCCAGAAGGTTGGTGGTTACACTCTTCCTTCATGTGTCAGTCTTTGGGTGAAAAGCCAAAGTGCTGTATAAATATTTTATAGTAAAATAATTATCATCTAGTCTCTGTCAGTATGTGCAACTTTACACAAAACTACAATGTGGCCTTTTGGTGATATTCTGTCTGAGAACATAGATTCGATTATATTGTGGAAGTTGTGTAGAAAGAATTGTGGACTCAGGAACTTTTAGAAGAAATCTTCATAAGATGGATGGAAACAGGCTGCTTGGTGAAGGTTTGCACTTTTCTCATACGGATTTTATTTAGTGTAAATATTTTGTCCAATTTTTCATAAAACTGATCATATTAGTTTATTTTCCAATGTATTTTCCTGTGATGTACTGGCGACCTGTCCAGGGCGTACCCTGAAAACATGCACCCTACACAGGTGCCTTGTTGTGGACATTATGGCTATGTTTAGACTGCAGGGTATGATACTCAACTCAGAGTTTTTTTGTGAAATCCAATTTTCACATTTCTAAATAAATGCAATTTATATGTGACCTCCTGTAGGAACCTTCTGTGCACTAAAAGGTCCTGCATGTATAGAAGAAACAACAATGTGACAGTATGATATCATCATGTTTGCAGAAGTAAACACGGTAACAGCGGCGCACATCTTATCATTATTGTCCCACTGTAGCAGCAAACTTCAATGGCATAGTTTTAAGGAGGAAAAGAGGAGAAGCACGTGGCATTTTGTGGAGCAGTAACATCTGTACAGAGAAAGGGAGTTGTGGGAAAGAGTGCCATTACAGATAAGGACTTAGATCATTTTCGAATGACGAACACAACTTTTATGCACATTTGTGACGTGTAAGTGGGATTAATATAACTTGGCCGTTTAGACTGTAGTTGCATGGCAAAAGAAATGTATCGGATTTAGGACCCCATATCCACGGGGTCTGGATTGCATTTGGAAAAAGATCAGAAACAGGTCACATAGGGACACAAACAAAACATGGATTTGGGTCATTCCAGCCTATGTCAGTGATTTAAGGTTCTGTCTGGTTGCTATAAGAAGGAAACTGAGTCCATAAACTACTAATAATAATCACATAGTAACAATAACTCACACTTTGTCATTGCCACTTTATTAAGTAGATATGGATGTCTGCAGATTCCTGCAGGATTGTATTATCATGGTGAACTTTCCTCAGATTGAGATCTTAGCTGAGTTTCTGGTCCATACAGAGACAACAGCTGGCAGACTTTTTGTCCTCTGCAGTAAATTAAACTAAAGAGTGCCTCCATAGGCTGGCCAATAATAGATGCTGTGAGAGAGACATATGAGGAGGGGTCTGGACATGGTCACGGGCAGCTGTGAGGGGATTACCTTAGAGACAGATACCATTAATAAGGTTTGAGTATGAGTGCAGACAGGGGCAGTGTTATGGAAATGAGGGTGTGAAGGTCAGGTCATCAGGGTCTGGGGCGTTGTTGTGACCAGATCTCCTCTAAGTTTGAATCATCTGCTGACCCAACAGAAAGAAGCCAAGGTCAGAGATCAGAACCAGTTTCTGGGTCCTGCATCATCCTCCTCCTCATCGTTTCTGCAGAATACTCCAGATGAGTTTTTATGAAATGGTTTCTTTTCTAGTCTGATTTATTTTCTGTTAGAATCCGAAACACATGACTAGATAAACAAACACACACTGGAAAAACAGGGTGGTGTGGTGGTTAGGACTGCAGCGTCACACCAAGAAGGAAACAGTTTTAAGCCTCAGTTTGGTCCTGTAATGAGTCCAGGATGTACCCCACCTCTCCCCCAATGCTTGCTTTGATAGGCATCACCTATCCACGGCCCTTCATTGAAATAAGTGGTACAGACAATGACTGGAGAGAATTTTAAATAAAAACTTTCCTTACAGACATAGAGTTCCCTTCCTTATGTTTCTGATGTGATGAAGTGTTTCTATCAAAATGCTGATGAGACCTTCTGATTTCTTTACACAATGATTTTAAACTTTGCCCTGAATTTGAAAATGTTTTAAATCTTTGAGTATCAGTTTTTCCCTGAGTGTGTCTACTGGTTTTACTCAATTTATTCAGCTGATTTAATGTGCTATATCTGTTTATTATTATTAATAACAATAATAATAATAATTTCCGTCTGAGTGGATGTGAATGATTGGTTCCAATGATGGCAAAAACATTTTCTGGCAAAAACTTTCTGAGTTATGTTACAAACAAACAAACATGCAGACAAACAAACCAACGCTGGCAGAAACACGACCTCTGTGGTGGAGTGGAAGTGAAAAGGAGACAAAAGCAGAAAAATGAAGGTTACTTACTGAAACAGTGGAAAGCAGACAGACACAAAAGGAAAGCTCCAGCTCGCATCCTGCTCTTCGTCCTTTCCCAGCTTCTCTCACATTAAAGCTTCAAACCAACAAACTAAAAACTAGAAAAAATTATAAAAAATAATCCAGATGAAAAGTTCCAGAGTCTGGTTTCTTTATAGATTCTGAAGTGATAAAACATCACTGATGTTATTAAAGCATTGTTGTTGTTTTGGTTAAGCGCTTAACCCAGAGAGGGACGCTGACCCGTCCAGGGATACTCTGAGAATCATGCCAGGAGGACACTGAATCCCTAACTCAGCTCATTACTTATTCAGCTTCATTGTTTTCAGTGAATGGATGAAGTTTCTCACGGATGGCTGGTAGGTTGTTGTCCTGATCGCCAATCCCAGAGCCAGACTGATGGTGTGGTGGCTCAGCCTCCAAGGAATTATTAATATTTATATAAACCGAGGGTCCTGAATGGGTGCTAAGCCCCACCCAATGGTCTGATGGGCCAGCTGTGACCAGAACAAGACACATATTTCCCATTGGAAAGGCAGTCATTAACAAATACTTGATCAGACTGGGAAAAAGCCAAAATGTGACAGAATACTGTCCCAGTCCAGTCTGGAAAGTTTCACTATATCTTCAGTTGATTTAGGAAGGTTGCTCACATGAAAGATATGCACAGAATGGGAACGCAAAAGCAATTTACTTGCAGATTTTTTCCCCACATGTGATCATTTTAGGCATTATTATCTGAGAGAATTTGTCTGTAATTTAATTCATTCATTAGATTCCCATTAGCCGCTGTCAGTTTATAGCAGCTACACTTCCTGGGGTCTCACAAACGTATACATTTATGCTTAAAATACATAAACATTTATAAATATACAGTACATACACATACCTACATCACAGATACCAAACAAAACAAATACTTGTTTAAAGTTCAAAACATTACTTATATAAACTTATTCTATTCACATTATTATATAAACTTCTGTGTGGACAGCATCATCCCAATAAGAACAGTGAAGTGCTGAACCCTGGATCACCAGTAACAAACCCTGGATCACCAGTAACAAACCCTGGATCACCAGTAACAAACCCTGGATCACC
>JBAMHV010000018.1:354360-365941 GCA_037177535.1 Pseudomugil gertrudae
CTGCAGACCCCCTGGCAGGTTGATGTCATAACATAAAACAAGTATTTACAAAAACTATACAGAAGAGGACAAAGGACGGGAAACAGCGATCAGTCCAGACATGACAATGACATATTTGTTAAACAGACACACAAATACAACCCTATTCAACTATATTGCACATGTATTGCACATGTATTGCACATGTATTGCACATGTATTGCACAGACCCCTATTGCACTAAATTTGATTGCACTGGTTCCTAATGCCTGTTACCGGCTTTATTTTTTAGCAGGGTTCGAATTGACAGGGGAATATTGTTCCATTCACCTTAAAAAATTAGATTTCAAATTTCTATAAAAACACTTTGATACAGAAAAATCTCATATGGGGAACCAGAAATGGTATAATAAGGACGGCTTGCACAGTGGTGTACTGCAGCCTCACAGGTTTGAGCCTCCGTTCAGGCAGTGGCCTTTCTTTGTGCATGCGCTCCTTGTGTTGGTGTGGGTTCTCTCAGAGTACTCTGGCTTCCTTCCTTTGTCCAAAGACTTGTATGTTAGGTTTGTTATTTACAAATGTCCTTAGGAGTGAATGTGTGTGTGTGGTTACTTGTCTCTCTGTGTTGCTCCTGTCATGGACTGCCAACTTGTCCAGGTTGTACACCTCTTCTTGCCCAGTGATTGCTGGGATAGGCTCCAGGTACCCACGACTCTGAATTAGATAAAGCGGTGTGGAAAATGGATGGATAGTGTTTTATTAATAAGCTGCCAGAGTTGTACATGTTGCAATGCATTCTGGGAGATGACATATTCAGGTTGTCTTGGCTCCATCTAGTGACTTAATGTCTACCATTCAGCATTTTCAGTTTGAACTCATTTACGACAAAAACTGCAATGTTGAATGAAAACAGTCGGCCAAAATAGTTTAATTCAACTTAGTTTTATTTATACAACCCAGTATCACAACAAAGTCGTCTCAAAGGGCTTCACACACAGTTCATCACACAACAACAGACATAACACACAATAAACACAGTAATGACTACACTAAACTAAGCAGACGTCCTGTCCTTAGACCCAGTTGTGGGGATAAAAAGAAGAAACCTCACGGAGCCCACATTGAAGGAGAGATCCTCTTCCAGGACGGACAGGCAGATGTACCTAGGACTGTTATCAGTACTAGGCTTCTTTATGTATGTAATCAGTCCCACAACCCTGCTGTTCTTTACTCGTTTTCTGATTTCTATTCCTTAATTTATCTTGTCTCGTGTCTGATGATTATAATATTTAGCAAATCTGCAATCAATAGCTGATTCAGAACATTTGACATCCATCAGATAACGCTAGTTTGCAGACAAATTAGTACAAGAAATGAAAAATAAATTTGCCTACTATGATGTAAATAATTTTTTCATGCAATCAATGTCTTATTTTTCAATCTTAATTAGCTTTTCTGTTATTTCTGTCCTCTCCTTCTCTGTTGCACCCCCTAGGCTACCGTAGTTTTACTGTTAGCTAAAGCTAGTTTGTCGGGTGTTTGCCACACAAACACAACTAGTTGTTGTGCTGTTGTTCTGTAGTAGATCATGCGGTATATAAGTGTTTATTCTGATTTTAAAGTATGTAAAGTTATTTAGCTCTTTTAAAGCAACAGTGTTTGTCGGCCAGAGACGGAAACATGTCTTTGTGAGAATATAGTCTGTACATAAAGATTATTATTTAGATTTATTTTCAGTTATTTTTATTAAAAAATAATAGAACTAAAACAAACAAAAAATTGCACCAATTGTTTATTTCTGTCTGCTAAGTATAGTCATATTAGTTCTTTGTTCCTATGGTGTTTAAAATAAGTTAACACACTTTATTTGATGAATTGGCTCAAATATGATGTGAAGCGCCCTGAGATGACACTGTCATGAAGTGGCGCTATATAAATAAAGTTGAATTGAATTTATATTACATTTAAGGCTCATTTGTGCTTCCTTATGTATGTAATTGGAGACATCCATTTAAAATGTTCATACTTTCATGCATCTTCTACAGCTTGTTAAGCCAGTTCTTTCACTAGTGGGCAGTGCTGACTGCTTCTCCCTGAACGGGGGCTGGAGCCAATCCCAGCTCACAATGGGTGAGAGGCGGGGTACACCTGGACAGGTCACCATCACAGGGTCGAGGTCAGAGTTCGTTCTGTGTTTTTTGCACTGGTTGATAGTGATGTGTCATGATAACTGCGGTTGTAGCTACGCCTTGCTTTTCTTTAAAAAAAAACCTACATAGTCTACAATCTTTTCTTTTTCTCATAAACTGTTTTCTCTTCTTCAGATTATTTCAGTGGTAATCTGCATCAGCGACTTCCTCTTCCTCTTTTTCTTCTGTGGTTTGTCCTTTTACTGACTGCTTGTCATCTCTATACTCCCCCTGCAATTTATTACTCTGTTGTACCAAATTTTGTGAGTAACCACAGACAAAACTTCTAGTTTCTTAGAGATTCAGTGGAATTGTGCTGTATGAAGGTGAATTTGAAGCTTCATTTGTCCTGCTGTGTTGTTATTATGACCAGGTCAATGTTTTTTAATTGCACATAAACTAACACAGACATCCCACTCACAGTGATCTCCCACCGTTATAAAGCTTAGAGAGTATGAATGGACCAGACCCAAAAGAACTATTTTATTGTTGTTGCTGCCACGAGAGCAAAACAAACTTCTCTCTTCTTATGGAGGACGTAACACGCTTAAAACGTTACCAGTAAAGGATTGGTTAGAGCAGGCAGTTATCCTCCCCACTGAGCCTCTGTTCTTTAGGTCTTCCAGAGACTAAACAGTGAGAGAACGCTGCAAACCTCGCGGCGGTGTGGACAAAGCTCTGAAAATGTGAGCGTGAATTGGAAGTTTGAAAAGAAAAAGCAGTGTTGCTACCAGAGCTCTCATACAAAATGATGTTTGTATTATTTTAACATTTAAAAGTCATGTTTAAAAACCTTTTTGCCAACATGCACACATCAGTTTTCATCTCGTATTACAGGTTTTATGTGGTGGGACAACAATGCAAATGTGAAACTCTGAAAATGATTCTTTAAAAACAGCAAAGATGCAAGAAGATGTTTGAATCTCTGAAAATGTGAGGCTGAAACTAAAAAACTAAAACTAATAAAAAATTATGCTTGCAGAGATTTAAACTTTTTTTTTTACACATTTTCAGACTTAAAGCTTTATTTCAGATGTTTATTGTTCAAACACCGGCTTTCAGATTAAAGCACGATTCTAATTCTACAATTATCTGATTTTCTCCTTTTATATTGAACATCTCATAATGTTCATGTCTATGTGGTGCCTGCATTCCCCCATCTTTTCTCTCCCATTTATCCCCCACCACCAACCCAACCCTCTTGGCAAGAAAAATTCAGCAATAGTAATAAAAAATAAATAAATAAAAGAGTTGATAGCTGTGGCCTTCACATGTAAATGAATGAGCATCTTCATATCTCCTTCTTCTTCCTCCTCAACTCTGCTTCACTGCTGTCTTATTGAGAATCTAATAGCTGTCAAACAACAGGAGACATAAAGGAGACTTTTGTTTAATGTGACGTATTCAGTGATGTGTTTGTGTCTCCTCAGTGTGATCCAGGTGAGGCCACTAAGTTACTGTATGACCTTCTGTACACGGAGCCCATTAAGGTGGTGTTGATGCCTGGCTGCAGCTCTGTGTCGACGCTGGTAGCAGAAGCTGCTCGTATGTGGAACCTCATAGTGGTAAGAACAACTAACCTGAATAAGTTTGACGTTACACTGAAATGTGTAGAGAACTGCTGAAACATGGGCTTCCTGAAGGAGGCAGCTGAAGGCTAACAGATCACTGTCATGGTGCTACGTACTGTTTCTTAGCAGTGACATACAGTAGTGGTTGTTATTCCTATTTTTTTAGATATACTTGTACTGTACACTTGTGATAAAAACAATACACTGGTCATGCTGCATTTCTGTAGCATTTTGATGAACAACAGTTTACCAGTCTCTTTCTAACTGGACTAATTATAAAAATGTCAGTAACTAAACAAGGTCTGAGAGTTACTCTTCAAAACTATCTGCTATTATGTTTATTTCTGATGTTGTTTTCATGCTTTTGTTTGGATAAACACCTTTAACATTCAAGCTGATATTTCACCATGTGTACACCTGACCTCACATATCGTGTGCTACATACATGCCAAAGGTACGCTGAGAGCATGTGGGTTCTATGGTATGTTTGCAGACGTGTCACCGGCAGCTATCCCACCCATAGGCCATTGATATACTGGTTGCCTGCGACATGCATGCATGTATATATGTACATGCATTCTCAGCGCATTGATATGAGGTAATGTTTCATGTTTGTGAGGTGCAAGATCTACTCATGTGAAGAAGAGAGGAGATTGCAACACAATTGCAAACAGTTCTGAAGCGTGCCTCTTGAACTGTGTTGGTAGCTTGTTACACAGTGACTAACACTCATGCATGATATGTAACAACAGACTGGTACACTTTTGTTTACCAAAATGCCACAGAAATACAATGTTACCAGCAGATTGACCTTTTCACTATTCAGAGTTCTATTGCTATGCACTGGCCCCCAGTGGTGACCTCTAGTATTGCACATTTGCAGCAAGTTTATTCACAGGCATTAACATTGGAACCGTATTTATACTAGATGCAGACTAAAATCCAACTGTTTTGTTGTTGTTTTTTTTTGTCTTCTGCATCAGTCATTAATTTTGTGAGTTTTTTTTGGGGGGTTCTTGCAAATCCGTCAATTGATGCAGGCAATGGAGCGATACCACTGGATATGGTCTGGACAGTATTGTATTGGATAGGTCCCATGCAACCGGCGAAAGGAACAAACCAGAGAAGAAGAGAATAATTAATAAAATGTTTGTTTGTTTGGGTTTTTTGTAGTAATTGTGATCCACTATACTATCACAGCCTTTTTAAATTTATGCTTTATCAATTTGTTGTAGAGTAAAATGGGTAATTCTCAGATCTACTGAGGTTTCTTCACCAAAATAAAGTGTGCTGTGTCCATGATAGATCACAGCTGCCTCGCTTGTCCCAAATGCAGAAGAAGTTGAGGTGGTACATGGCTGACATTTAAGATGAAGTTGCTCCATAATGTTCTCTCATCTCTTGGAACAAAACCGATATACTTCCCATTACAGCCATAACTTTGACATGCTGCTCCAACAGTCAAGTCATCTGGTCGGGGTGCATGTTTGTACCAAGCGGCAACCTCCATTAGAAAAAAGTGAAGCCTATAAAGAATTATAGTTTCCCCCTGATCCGCCCAGGGCTCCAAAACAGAGCAAATCACCGTAGAATCCCCACAGAACAACTTCACAGCAGAAAGAAAAATGTTTACAGCCTAGTACCATTTTTTTTTAGGTTTAATAGGTCAAGTTTACCAGATGACAACTGTGAAACTGTGACCACTCGTCTGGTTGGATGTTATTTATTCTTGCAATTCAGCGTGGGGCGTGTCCTTTCAAATGACAGGTAACCAGTATCCGTAGAAGGCAGAGTGTAGCACAAACACAGATTTTAGCCTGCTAATATAACACCTTGGGTTTAGACCACCTACCTATACCTAACCAGTTTGCTCCCATTTGATCTGAGTTTGCTCAGTTAGCTCTTAGCAACAGGCAGCTATCAAACGCTGCTGCTGCCCCAGCAGATCACTGGTTCTGATGGTACTGACCCAGCAGATCACTGGTTCTGATGGTACTGACCCAGCAGATCACTGGTTCTGATGGTTCTGACCCAGCAGATCACTGGTTCTGATGGTACTGATCCAGCAGACTACAGGTTCTGATGCTGCTGTCCCAGCAGATCACTGCAAAGCTGATTACACTTTCAACAACAGACTTGTAGAAGAAACATCTTGGTGCAGACATTAAAAGATCTCAGCTTCCTTAAGAAGTAGAGTCTGTTCTGACCTTCCTTATAGATGTACTCAGTGTTACTTTTCCACTCAGTCTGTTGTCCAGCAGAACTCCAAGGTACTGGTATTCCTCCACCACCTCCACCTCCTCTTCCAGGATGGAAACAGTCCCATGTGTATTCCTGTATTCCACCAATATTATTATTATTATGATTAAATTGTATTATTATTATTACTATTATAAATAATAATAATACCTGGTTTGATTCCTGGTTAGATATCATTTTATATATGTAGTAAAATATCTGATGTAATAACAGCTTGTTGTGTTGTTAGAGCAGTGTCTGATGAACCTGTGTCTGTCTCTGTCTGGACTCAGCTATCATATGGCTCCAGTTCTCCTGCACTATCCAATCGTCAGCGTTTTCCAACCTTCTTTCGCACGCATCCATCTGCCACCCTGCACAACCCAACAAGAGTTCAGCTCTTCAACAAGTGGAAATGGACTAAGATTGCCACCATTCAGCAAACAACAGAAGTTTTTACATCAGTGAGTCACATGTTGCATGAAATATTATGTTTTTAACAATGACTGAATGTCATCATTCAGAAACAATGTCACCCAGCGCTTGTGATCGTGGCCTGGGCTGGCCTGGATCTGCTGCCGGGGTGGGGGGCCTAGTTTATGCCCAGGTGCACGATTGTGGCCCCGGGACTAAGGGGGTGGGGGAATGTGTGCATTTGTTGTACGGGAGTGCTACAGGTGCATGAATATTTTGGAGGGTGTTCGAGGTTGCATGTGCATGGGTTGGTATGTATGGGAAGCGAGCGTGCGTTTGTTTGGGCCGTGTATGTGGAATGTCTAGCAGGAGGGTGCGCATGTGTGGGTGACAAGGGACTATTTAAATGGGGGCCTGAGTGGTGGTGGTGGGGGGGTATGTGTCTGTGTGTGGGGGAGGGTCTTCGTGTCAGGTGGTAAGGCGATGTGTGTGTGTGGGGAGGTAGATATGTGTGAGTGCAGGTGTGGGTAGGAAAGGGGACTGTGGATGAATACGGGACGGGAGGTATGGAAATAGGTTGGAAGCTGGTAGGGAGGGTATGCGGCACGTCCTTGGTGGGCCAGGGGACTCCCTCCCTCCGCTCTTGGCACGTGTGGGGGGTCGGCCTCTTGTCTGGTGGAGTTGGCTGTTAGCTCGGGTGGTGAGGGGACTGCCCCTGGTCCGTCCTGCTCCTGAGGGCACCGGGGAAAGAGAGGTGCCTATTGCTGCCAACAGCTCCTTTTCTTGGCACTTCCTACGAGACCTACAGACCTACTTCAGGCTGTCGGGATACGCAGCGCTTCATCTCATTACCAGGCCTCTGTAGAGCGGAATGACATGAGGATGAGGTTATTCAGCCTTTTGATTCAGGTGTGTTGGAGAAGGAATGCATCTAAAAGTTGCAGGTTGGTAGATCTTCAGCTGCAGACTTGTTCCTGCTCTGCTCCCTGTTCCTGTCTGCTAATGGGAGCTTTATTCATGTAACTGGGAGAATGCTGCATAAACCAGGGCTGCTTACCACTGAGGGAAGGAAACTTTACTCATTCCTAGGACTATTTTAGTAATTACTGTTAGTAAATGACTAATCTGGAGGACTACTTTACTCTTTTCTAACACCACTTTAGTAATATCCAGGACAACTGTACTCATTCCTAGGTCTAATTTACTCATCTGATTAATTAAACAGGACGGTTCTTGTAAAAGTGCCTTCAGAGGACTTTGTTGGAATTTAGTTGTGAATAAACAAATATTATTCTAATTTAATTTTCATTTCTTTGTACATCATATAGCTTGATTATCAGTTTTATCTTGCAGTCTCTGCTGTTCATCACTGTGTTGTATGTTTGTGTGTTTTTCAGACTCTGGATGACCTGGAGGAGAGAGTAAAAGAAGCTGGGATTGATATCAGTGTCCGTCAGAGTTTCCTTACTGACCCAGCTGTAGCAGTCAAAAACCTTAAGGTACCACATCTTCTATGGTTCTGTCAAGACATTCAGAGAACATCTTATTACTGTTATTTTATATAATATTAAAAATCTTTTCACATAACAAGTGCCCCTCCTGGAGAGAATTCAGTTGGAAGAACATGGCCCGTTATTTCTGTACTCCAGCACATGTGGACCAGACCAGCTGCTGGAGGATATGTAGACATAGCGTAGCAAACCATTTTCACATATTCTGGGATTGACCTCATGTAGTTCCGCTTTGGAACTACATGAGACAGCATCCTTCACTGCTCATATCTAGGAAACTTAGAAGGTCTTAATCTACAAAAGCCAGAGAAATACCTGCTTGGAGTGTAAATAATGGCTTCAAAAAAGGCCATAACTCATAAGTGGCTTAAGAAAGAACCAGTGGAAGAATGGATTAATCAGATCTATACTATCTTTGTAAGGGAAAGAATAACGTTTAGGCTAAGGGATGTTTTTGAGAAACCTGGTCGAAATGGATTAGATACATACAAAAAGTAAGGCCTGACTTTATATAACTAGGCACTGTTTTTTTCTAAACTTGCTTCCCCCACTGTTTTTGTTTGTTTTTGTCTGTTTTTGTTTCATGGTTGTTGTGTGTAATTCCTTGTATAAGACAAAAGACCAATAAAACATAAATAATTGTTAAAAATCTTTTCACACCTTGCTAGTTATGGCAAGGTGCCAGAAAACATTGTGGCCTAGTTTTGCTCTCTGTATGAAGGTCAAGTGTATTAGTATAGCATATTTTGAACAGCTGATGCTACACAAAGTGCTTTACAAGCTAAAACACATCTAAAATAAAGAATGCATGATTGTAGTTTAATTAAAATCTTTAAAAAATGTAAAAACAATAATAGTGTTTCAGACTTCACTGAGGCAACTGCCACAGACAGGACCCTGGTTCCGGGTGGGAAGGCTCTGACTGGAATTCACAGGGTCATTATATAGACCAGCATCGACCTATAACCTGTGACTTAATCATTGCTGTGGTAAGAGTAAACACATCTAAAATTCATAGATCATGCTGGTTTTCTGATAGATTGTTTTGATACGTACCTGATATGAATAACTTGCTTACAAGATCACAGCTGTAGATCTGCAGAGAGGTCACAGCCCATCTTACTAGTTAAAGTAGATATCTTCAATAATGCAGATAATATATCAATATATATCAATATATATAGATCAATATACCCACAAGAGTTAAAACAAAATGTTCAGATCAACTTGTGATAAAAGTCAATGATTGAAAAGATCTGACTAATAAAAACTTCCCATCTAAGACTCAGACACACACACACACACACACATATGGCTGCCAACCTCCAAGATACCAAATCAAGCCACTTATTTTGTTGCCATCCTTAAATAAATATCTGACCAATTTATAACTGTAAAACCGCCTGAAGGGTAAAAGAGGTTAGTGAACCAGACTGCAGCTGGAATACACAGCTGATACAATATTACTGTGTCTTAAGGGTGATAATAATAATAAGGGTGTGTGATGCTGTCCTTTCCTTTTTTTACAAGCGACAAGATGCCAGAATTATTGTTGGTCTGTTTTATGAGACGGAGGCCAGGAAAGTCTTCTGTGAGGTGAGGTCATGTCAATCATTCTCAGTCACACAGTGTTCAGAAAACAGATGTTCTATAGACCCAGAGTCTTGCATAGGTCCATTTTTACCGACCCGGTTTCAACCCGACCCGTTAACAACCTCTTACTAAACCGAACCCAACCTGTTTATGTGTAACCCGACTCGACTCGCATGTTAACACAATACAAGTGTAAATAGACCCAATCTTTTTATTACTTCACTTTTTATTTATTTTCTTCTTATATTTAAATGTGGTTAATGTTTTTTTCATTTACTTTTCTAGAATTCTTTATTTATTTTATTTATTATTTATTTTGAATTCATTTTTTGTTCAACATAGTTTACATATGTTGCTGGACCTGACTGAACAGGACAGTTTCTGTTACTAACAATATAAAATGTTGCTTACTATAATTTGAGCCATGTCAGGCTTTCTGACAGCCACACATCAGCTGCAGGAGAGCAGGAGTGATGATTGATGACACGCTTGCAAACGGGATGATGATTAGCTGGATGGGCTGGGTGGGTGGATACCGTGTGGCTGTTTCACTCACTGCATGCTAGGCAAAGAAACTGCAACAATGACGATGTTTCAGGGAGATTTTAAATTAGTGTTTTCTAACTGGAAGTACCGACACTACTTCATACTATAACCAGAGGCAGGCTATGGCCAGATGCCATTCATACATGCCAGGTACTCCAGGACAGCCATTCACAGGACAGGACAGCTAGTCAGTCTAATCACAAGACCAAACTTTTAACTGTAGATAACTTAGACCACATTGTTTCAGGATCCTCCTAATGGTCTTCTCATTGCTCCATCCTCAGGTCTACAAGGAGAAGCTGTTTGGGAAAAAGTATGTGTGGTTCCTCATTGGCTGGTATGCAGATAATTGGTTTAAAATCAACGACCCGTCTATCAACTGTACAGTGGAGCAAATGACCGAAGCTGTGGAGGGTCATGTGACCACTGAGATTGTTATGCTCAACCCAGAGACAGTGCGAGGAGCCTCCAACCTGGTAAGAAATATTGTAAATTACAAACTAGAATTAAAAAAAATCTAATTAATCAACATATTATTTAAAAGTACATGTCTTCTGTTCACTTCAAATGTACTTTTCACAAAAGGGAAAAAACAGGCTGAGATCCATGTTCATCATTAATATAAAAGAAGGAATTGTAGGAGCAGCTCAGTGGGAAGGGTTGATTGTTCCAGACCATAATATCCTGGACATTTCTGTTTCACACTGGTGGATATGACATGTGACGCGTAACTATACAAAGAGATGTTTACAATCACATGGTTATGACAGCTATCTTCATGATGCCCATGGCTCAGACAGACTGACAATAAAACTACTGGACATCTAACTTCCTTCCACAACATGCTGCTGGACCACAGACTGTCTCTCCGACCACAAAGTGCATCCTCATAGTTTCACAAAACACAATTTGAACACCTTGGTTTCCATCCATCCATTTTCTACCGCTTCTCCCTGAACGGGGTCGCGGGGGGGCTCGAGCCAATCCCAGCGAGACACCTTGGTTTCCACAGGGTCAAATGTTTTTCTGCTTACTCAGTCTACATTTGACTGCGTGAGCACCCACTCATGCCAACAACACCACTGTGGTGAGGCTCATCTCAGGCAAGGATGAGAAACCCAGGCTGATGTGGTGTTGTGAAAATAACAACTTGATCTCCAAAACTAGGGAAATGTATCGTTGACTCACACTGGTGCAGTGCCAGTGAGGTGTTTGTGAAAGCTGCTGTGCCCACCTGGATTAAATAATCTTATGCATGTGCAGGTTATTAGACTCTGGAAACATTTACACTCTGACCAAGCCCACACAAAGTTCACTTAGGTTCTGCAGAATCACTGATGCAGTAGTTTAAATGTAAATATATCAATGTTTTGTAGAATGTTTATTAAGTTTATGTGTCTGCTTGTATTCTTTAATTTTATACTATGGACCAATAAAACAGAGTATTAATATAAAGTTAAATTAGAACAAATGAATTTAAATAAATATTTTTCACATCTTATAGGTACAGCTATGGTAAGGTATCTGATTTGTTTATATA
>JBAMHV010000018.1:434334-445897 GCA_037177535.1 Pseudomugil gertrudae
ACACACACGTTTACAGATGCTAACCATCATCCTGAAGCTCCTGATCTCCTCTCTACACACACGTTTACAGATGCTAAACATCATCCTGAAGCTCCTGATCTCCTCTCTACACACACGTTTACAGATGCTAAACATCATCCTGAAGCTTTTGACGCTTTGCTCAAATATTCAACATGTTCACTTGAGAATAAAAATATTTTTTACATTTTAAACTGAAATCTGACTTTTTCCACGTTAGTTGTATTAATCCACAAACTGTACCGTGATCTCGAGCATTCACGATGGCCTCTTCCAGTTTCTTGTGCTGCTTCATACACACACCTGTGGGAACATGAGAGCATCAGTATCCGGCTCCTCACCTGTGCATACCAGGTGATGTGTAGACTGACCTGTTCTGGTGGGGTCGTACATCATCCCAGTATGGGGGCTGATAAACTGCTGCAGTAGCTTCACGTTCTGCATGACAACACACACACACACACACACACACAGCTTCAGCATCTCCCCCATCATCCCTGGTAGTTTGTGATACCACCAGCAGGTCACTCCTGGTTTACACCGGAAATGATGAGAGGTAGACTGAAGTAGCCCTGCTGGAGGGCTTCCCTCTGACTGAACGTCATCTACGTCCTATAAAAGCAGAGACAGAGGAGCAGATGACCTACCTGATGGTGGATGATGATGTTGGGATCACGACAGATTGGACAGGGATTTCCACAGGTCTTGTCTCCTCTCTACAGAATCAGTGTTATAGTTTTACACACAGGAGACACAACAGACCGAGTGATTTCTGGGTGAATAAAACCCTACGATGCAAGTCTTGCGTGTCTTCTGTGGAGGAATGCCTCCTTTGTGGTTCCTCCTGTAGTTTGTCCACACTAAGCTGCTCCCATACTTCTCCACGTACTCTGTTAGAAGACATATAACTTTTTATTTTATTGCAAATGTACAAAATACATAATAACACAGCACTTACATATATCAAGCTTTAAGACGAGGTAATTAGTAAAAACTTAAACCTTTCAATCCCATAAATCCATAAAGACATTATGCACAAAGAAATATACCGTGGAAATGTCTAGAGAGATAATACACATGAGGATAATACACATTAAAATCAACTTAAAATGTGCACGTTTGTTAACTTTGCAATAGTTTAAAATATGAAATAGTCCTTCGTAGTTTTAGTTCTGGAATAAAGAGCTTTAATGGTTTTGTTTTTATCTTCCAGACCAGTTAACACCACGGTACCAACCAGTGGAGGAACTAATGTTCCTCAGCTCAAACTGGCTCACACATATAAGAACATTTCCCAAACAGAACGGGTAATCTTCTGGATTAAGAAGGAATTTAGACACTAAAACTCAAACACACTGGTTTATTTTAGATTGCATCTCTTTTGGGGAGTGGATATGCTTCAAGCTTCTGCTGTCATTCAGCAGACCCTTTTCTCCAAAGCTAATTGATTTCTGTTCATGTCTTCCTGAATATATATCCTCAGTGATTTGGGACCCTTTCTTTGAGCAGAAAAGTCCTCGGTGTACATTTGTTACTTGCATCATCACTCTGGAGTGATGTGCAGTACAGAATGAATCAGACCCGTATCTGTGCGGGTTGGACCAAAACTACGTGTTCTTTCCTGAATACCTTCGCTCTCCAGGTAATCCCAGGGTCGGTCCTTGTACCGGGACAGAGCCTCAGCAGCCTGAGCTGCAGTTTCATCCTGCAGTGATGCAGCTTTGCAGAAGCACCGGCTCTGATGTGCAGCTACAGATTGCTCAGTCCTCACATGTGGTCTCTTCAGACAGGCCTGAAGGGAACAAAAAAGGACATATGACTACACACTGCACCACAAACCCCAGGATAGATTCTAACACCCAGGATTTTCCTGCTCCAAGGCAGCTAGCTAACGCTAACAACACGCTGTGAACAGGCATGTTTTCCTCCGAATGCAGTAAAACAAATCTTTTTTTACAAACTAATCACTACACTTCACAAAATGCCACACACATTGAATACCTGACGAAATGGTTGTGAAATTAAAGTCGATGTGCGGCACAAACTTCGGATGATCCGTATGGAAGCGGCCATTTTTTCCCCTTCTGGGGTTAAAGGTGAAAGTTGAAAGAGAAGATGATTTGCAGGCGCTTTAAACGTTGAACCTATTTAAATTAACTTATATCCAAAATAAAAAAAAAAAGATCGTTTATATATTTTAATAAAACTTTATCCAGAGCTTTACAATTTCATTCTATTGCATGAGAGACATAAAACCATTATTTTATCATATTGTTCTCTCTCATTTTATCTCCCTCTCTCTAACTCATGTGACAGACAAACCGGTCGCCATTTTGATGAAATTTTATTAGCTAAATTTTAATGTAAAACTGGCAATAAAACACAAGTACATTGTCAAAACACGTTAGTGTTTTAAATAATTGCTTCAGAAATAAAGAAATATGCCACTTTGACTGAATGATTCTACAAAAATTATGATAATATTTTCCACTAGCGTAGATTCGCCATTATGTCCTTCACCGGAACAAACAAGGTCGGCGATCCACCATTTTGTTTCAGGAAAATAGATAAAAAACACTGGTCGTGACGTCAAAAACGTCATGCAGTATAAAAGCTAAGTCCCTCCTTTCCGAGCCCATTTCTGGATTTTGTCAAAGGTAAGTGAAGTCAGCAGAAACTAGAGAAGTTGTGAACGCGTCATTCTTCTGTAACTGCGAAATTACTGTTGAATGAATTACAAAAAAGATTTTAAAAAATATATAGAAGGACAATATATTATATAAAAATATATGGGCGACCAACAGTAAAATGTTGTTTTTGTGTGTTCCCACAGGTATGAATTTGTTTTACCGAAGACGTCGAGGACTTTGAACAACTTCTCAATTTCAGATTTTTTTCTTCAAGTAACGGACATTTGATTACTATTTTTTTCCTCCAGTTTGTTCCCGAAGGAAAGGCTAGCATTTAGCTATCACAGCCCCACCCAAGTCTTTCAGTTCAAATTAAAACCATGAAGGTTGACGACATATACTTGATGAAATGAGAGCAATAAGTGCCTGAAAAGCACATCATAATAGACCTGTGACGCTGAGGATCTATAGTATCAATAGTAAGTTGATTTTGAAGTTGAATTGACTCGGTATTCGTCAATTGAAAATTTCCGTAGATAATAGGCTAGCTAGCGGTAGCTGGCTAGCAAGCACCGTGAGTTAAGCTTTTTTCTTATCAACCAGTATTCTAGTATGAGCTCACACAGAAAAGTGGACGGACGCACAGTGCTCTGTTCCTTTGTGTGTGAGACGGATGGACGAAATGATCAAATAAAATATAAAAACCGAAATTCGTTCCATAAGCAATCTGTTCATAAAGATTGCCTTAGGCATAGATATGAAGTCGGACTTTTGCCTGCCAAATAATGCTTTGTAGGGGCTTCTCCAAGGAACGCAATCTGCACATAAAGATTGCATTAGGTCTCAGGAGGTGTTTGATGATGTGTGTTATTAAAGCACAGGGACACTGGGCGTTATTTACACGGCAATCTGCGGATAAAGATTGCGGGATGAAGGGAGAAGAGCTCGGTGGTGGATATGGCGGCTGTTACCCTCCCAGCAGCAGATGCTTTTTCCTTGGAGCAACGCTTGGACGCTCTTTGTTTTTGTTAAACCCTGTTGCGGACCTCTCTGTCCCGGGCACCGCTGCTTAGAAGCGTGCTGCCGCCTGCTTTGTGGCCATTGGTGCTAACGGAGGGAGGGCTTTGTGCGCGCGCGCCCTCCCCTTTGCTCGCGGCTCGGTGTGGAGCGGGCCTCGCATTCAGACCCGGCCTTATGGCACCTGTTTCCTCCTCTAACCGTTATGTGCGCTTTACTGGCCCCCCACACTAACCAGTGACTGTATGATACATGTGTAACACTTGTGATATTTCCAGGATTGTGGGTTATTTGCGGTGTTTTGGAGGTGTGAGACTATATAAAACTTCTACAGTTATACGGGTAAGATTTAACCCTCACGCCTGACATTTCCAGCCAAGCTGATGAATATTCAAACACAGATTGACACAAAAGAGACTTAATTATATGAAAATAAATGCATGTGTTTAAGGCTCAGCCATGCAGAGATGGTTATTGTGATTGGGCTGATTCCAGCACCCCCTGGAGGTTTTCCCTTTTTTACAGTTTAATTTGTGGTCAGAGCTTCCTGAGTACACAGGAGCAGTGTGTTTGTGTTCCAGATGGTGTGAAGACGTAAATGAACCAGTAGGTGTCAGTAAGTGGTCTAAGGTGTTCTCTAAGAAGTTTTGATGAGACAGATCCCGTGTGTCCTCAGATGAAGATGACTAATGATCCAGTTTCCTTCATCCAGCTAGCTTCCATGAATCCATGCAGGCTCTGAACGAAGGAGAAACCTGTTTTAGTGAACTGTGTTGTGTATGCTCACTCGCAGGACGGGATAAGCTAAGCTTAGTGAAGCTGGCATCAGACGGTGGTGTAACCGCCGTTAGTTTTTCCATCAGTGAAACGTTTTAAATAAAAAGTGAGAGAATGAATAAAAGTTTGTTTACGATGTGTGTATTCGTGTTGTCCTGCGTTGCTCTGAACGGAGCTGTGGGGGTCTGAGGACCCTGGTGCTGGGTGTGTGGGTCCACATGGCTCAGAAAGAAAGTTTGGGTTATTGTAAACATGTTTGGAGGTAAACCCAGTGAAGCCATCTTGTTTGGCAGGTAAACAGTCTCGATGTAAACAACCGTCATACGAGCTAAACGTTTCCATCCATGCTGATGACAGTGTGTTCCCACCTGTTTGATTGTATTCATTGTGTGAAGTGTGTGTTGTAGATATGGCCGGAGGACCTGTAGAACCCAGGGACATCTTGAAAGGTGTGGAGGCTCTGCTGGGAAAGGATGGAGAGCTGCGCAGCCTGGAGGGGGTCCCAAAGGTGTTCAGGTGAGGTCTGACCCCACACATTCTGGCCCTCACATTAAGACCTGTTTGATGAGTTACTTTTTCCCTCCTGTAGCCTGATGAAAGCTTCCACTAAGATGGTCAGCAGGTGTATGTACCTGAACATCCTGTTGCAGACAAAGTCCCACGATGTTCTCAACAGGTAAGGATTGGTCTTTTGATGTTTTCAGCTGGCTGTGCTGGATAAATGAAATCAACCTCTCCCTCTGTCCTGCAGGTTTATCAGAGTCGGTGGTTACAGGCTGCTCAACTCATGGCTCACCTACTCCAAAAGCACCAACAACACCCCTGTGCTGCAACTCATCCTGCTCACGCTGCAGAAGCTGCCTCTGAAGGTCGACCACCTCAAGCAGGTACAGCCTCAGCCCACGCATCACAGCTAGATGCTGCCATCTTTGCTTATCTGACCCTGTTTTTATCTTGTCCCAGAACAACACGGCCAAGCTGGTGAAGCAGCTGAGTAAAAGTGCAGAAACAGAAGGTGAGTGTGTCCTGTCCTCAGTCTGAGGAGCTGTTAACCCCGCAGCATTGAGATCTAATCCCGTCTGTGTTCTCAGACCTCAGGAAGCTAGCGGCTGTGCTCGTAGATGGCTGGATGGCTACAATTCGTTCCCAGAGTGTCTCGAGCAGTGGCAGCTCTCCTGCTGGTAAATCACTTAGACCAGCAGAACTTTCAGAGTCTTCCTCTTCTCGACAGCGAGTAACAGGCTTTGTTGCTGTTTCAGATAAAAAGAAGAAGAAGGAGGAGACCAAGGTGCCAGTGAGGGATGTGAAAGAAAAGAGTGGAGATGAGGAGAAGAAAAAGGAGAAGCCCAAAGCACACGCTCCAAGCCACGCTAAGATCCGCTCCATTGGTAGGCCTGACATGAATGATGAAGAGGCTTAGATAGTTTATTACCTGCTGTATAAACATCACTGTATCTGTGTTTAGGACTGGAGATGGACACTCCCAACCCCACCCCTGCTAAGAAGGCGCCCTCTGCCCCCCAGCTAGGTGACAAGTACAATATAAAGCCCCCAGTTCTGAAGCGTCCCATGTAAGTCAGCCTCTTGTGTTCATGTGTGGTAACTCAGCAGTGCCCTCTGGTGGCCAGCTGACCCATCTCCTCTGCTCCATTCCAGCAGCTCCGGGCCCTCAGACGCTCCTCCTCTGGAGAAAAAATACAAACCCCTGAACACACCATCAAACTCTACCAAAGAAATCAAAGTCAAACTCATCCCAGCACCACGTAGGTTCATGCACGTTGACAGTTATGGAAACCTGTCAGGGCAGACACTTACAATGTGTGTTCACTGCAGCTATGGAGGCCACTGGCTTCCTCGATGCCCTGAACTCCGCTCCAGTTCCTGGGATCAAGATCAAGAAGAAGAAAGCAAGTGCTGCTGCTCCTGCTAATACTAAGGCGGTCTCACCAACATCTAACAAGGTTCTGACCCAGTCTAAGCATGCTCCACCACATATGTCCACTGTGTCAGTGTTTCCCCTTTAAACCCGAGTTCAGCTTCAGGACTGCTGCTAGACCTGCTTCTGAATCAGAAGTGGATTAGTTCTCAGCCACTCTGACCCATGAACACACACATGAAAGCATAAACACCACTGACTCTCACACTGACTGTGTGTCCGGTGGTGATGGGAAATCCAGTTTGAACCCAGGTTAAACTGGTACTCTTCTTTCACACGCCTAAGTGAAATGAACTTTATTAATCTGAATCAGGTGTGGAAACCTTTGTTTGACATGCGAGGTGATGCAGGAGCACCGTGCGGGAAGAACATGTCTCACAGTGATGCACATCTATCATACATGTGGGGAGGCGGGGGATTGTGTATTTAGTTACATCATTGTTACGTTATGTGGGCTTTAGGACACAGTTTCCACCTGTCTTCATCCATCATCATCATCTTGTCCTCAGGCGAGTCCGTTTGACGCCAAACCAGCATCGTACTCTTCATCCTCTGCAAAACCATCATCACCAGAAAGCGGTGCTTCCTCGGCTCCTGCAGATGAAAACCAGGAGCCGGAGCAGCCTGGGACCCCGGTTCCCTCTGAAGACCCAGAAGCTGCTGACAGTGGTAAGGACAGAAAAGCCTACTGCCTCCTGTCTCATCTCTGTTGCTATAAAGGTTACACAATAAATGATGAAGAAGCAGCTCTGAAAGGAACAGTATATGGCATCTGTTGTGTTTGTCTGCAGGAGAGAAGCCCAACGCCCTGGCAGAACCACGTGGAGAAGAGGAGAACCTCACCAAGAAGGGCAAGAAAAAGAAAACTGTTCATTGGGCGGAAGAGGAGCATCTCAAACACTACTTCTACTTTGATCTGGATGAGACGGAGAGAGGTAAGATCTATAATCACATGTGTTTGAGAGGATAAGTAAGTGGTGTCATATATGTTTCTTTATTGTATTCTATTTAGTGCATTAATGTTTCTTTGTATTGAGTCTTTATTTATAAGCTCATTTCCCTAAAGGGAGTCATCCCAAAGGGATCAATAAAGTTACGTGTAATGTGAAGCTGGATTTTTAATCCGTGGATTTTCTTCTACAGTTAATGTCAACAAGATCAAAGACTTTGGTGAAGCTGCCAAACGAGAGCTGATGATGGACAGACACACGTTTGAGATGGCTCGCCGGCTGTCTCATGACACCATGGAAGAGAGGGTGCCATGGACCCCTCCGAGACCCTTGACCCTGGTTGGTAGTCTTGTGGCACCGGGAACTAATAGCGTAGAAAAACTGACCCAGAGAGACCGAGAGATGGGTATCCTGCAGGAGATCTTCCTCAACAAAGAAAGGTATGGTGCTGCAGCTCAGCTGCTCATCTTCTTACTGCTCTTTTCTTTAACATGAGAATACTGACTACTCTTTGTTTTCCAGTGTTCCTGACAGTCCACATGAACCCGATCCAGAACCATATGAGCCCATGCCCCCTCGTCTCATCCCTCTGGACGAGGTTTGTATAAATCACCCCACCCCATCTGGATACGTGGACATTCAGTCTGACCTTTTTAACCTGTCTTTGTGCCTCTGCAGGACTCCTCCATGTTGGATGATTCTTACCCTGAGCCCATGGAGACCACGTCGCAACAGGACCCACCCCAAATGGAGAAATCCAAGCTACCCCCTGTCCTGGCCAATCTGGTGAACATTAACCCCTCACAGAGCCCACAAACCTCCAGCACTGCCAACAATCCAGTTCCTCCATCTGTCAACGTCCAGGAGCTGCTGTCATCCATCATGGTAAATATTTTAGGTTAAAGCACACCTGTAGGGGAAAGGCATACCTGTAGGTAAACTCAGATGTACAGGCTCTTACCTCGTATTTGTCCTCAGGGGGCCTCTGGGAACCAGTCTACAGAGGACTTGATAAAGCAGCCTGACTTCTCAGATAAAATCAAGCAGCTCCTGGGCTCGTTGCAGCAGTCCCAGAACCAAACTGGACCTCCACCAGGTACGTTGCTCTTATCCTGTCACACACAGAGTCTTGGTTCTTTTACTTACTGTGATCTGTCTCTGTCCAGTCAACCCAGGACTTTTGGGACACAACCCCTCCATGAATACCATGAACAATATGCACATGCAAATGCCCATAAATGGTGGCTACCCCCCCAACAGTGCACCTGGTGGTCCCCGCTTCAACCACCCTCCACCCCCGCATGGCCACGGTCCGCCCTTCAACCCTGGGGGCGGCCCCCGTATGATGGGTCCACCGCCGGGTCAGGGCAGAGGAGACAACGGCAACTACTGGGGAGATGACTCAATGAGGGGGGGTGGGCAGAGAGGGGCACATTTCCATCGAGGAGGCCGGGGTCGAGGAGAGGGGCCGGGCTTTAGGGGCCGAGGACGAGGCGGGCCCAGAGGAGGACACAACAACGTCAATGGTAGGTGGGGGGACATCGTGGTGTCCCTGCAGTGGGACTGCTACGTTATGGAAAATGGTTATGTAACGTGCACCGATCAGTGGCAGTACGGACACATGTTGCTTAGAACACAGTTTCTGTTTGGTTACATGAATTGTTTTTGAAACCTTGACTTTTCTGTAATGATGTTAGAGCTTAGCATTCTGCAGTGGTTTGTTTGGATGGAAAGTAGAGTGCATCAAACCCAAAGCACACCCACCATGTTGAAAATGTACTCCACACCCCAAAGATGTCCTGTCACATGCACCCGCCTAAAGAGGCCCTCCATATCTAAAACTCCTCTGTGGGTCCTGAAAGATGAGCTCCGGTATGCAGCAACAATGGCTGGCATCTAATGAGTTAATTAATTATAGAAAACACAATAAAGCTCCACACCTAATATATACCTAATACACCCGGAGAGGGTCAGACAGATGAGCTGCTCCATCTGTAATGATAGGGCTGCAGGATGAATCCGTCCTCTGCTCATTAAAAACACCCCCAAGACCCTGTATGACCATCACTCAGTCACATGACTTTGGTTTTCCGCCATGTTGGACAGCTAGTAGTCCAGTCTCAGTTAAAACAGGACAGTGTGTGTGTGTGTATTCTCCTTGTTCAAAATGGTTATTTCATGCTCCGCATTCAGGTGTAGTACGGTAGGCTAATAGGCCAAAAGAACGGCTCGGTGGTCCACAGACTCCCAGTGTCATGCAGCTGTGAGATGAGAGGACTGGGAACCAGTGCTACCAGCAGGTTATGCATCAACACTTTATATCAAACTACTGATGTAAGGAATAAAGCCCAGTGAGGTATGGATGATGAGAAAGGACAACGTGGAGGTGCGGTTGCTTCTGTGACGTCTATTAATTACTTCAAATGGACATATTGAAGGAAATTATGTAACCACGGTTACTTACAAAAGAAATAAATATTTAATATATATGAACTTTTTCACAATTAGAATAGTTAGTTTTTCCACAGCAAGTGGCTGAGTGGATTATTTGGGATGTGTTGCCATGGTAACCGGCTGTGGCCACAGAGCTGCAGTTCGATCGGCAGCAGCTGTTAACGTATGTTCAGAGTTTATGTTTCTAATGTAATATAATGTAACTGGGAACTGTGGGTGTATTTCCGTACATACGGCTCATTCTGGCTGATACTAGAGACGATACGGAGCGCTTAGTGATAGACGTAAACTTACCCGGCCGAGACATAATGAGATAGAGGTTTCTGTTGGTACCATCCACAGATACTTGCTGTGTGTGTGTGTTTAACTGCTTTCAACGTTTTTCGTTTGAATCAGAGAAAGCTACGCTCCGACTGATGCCGATTTATTTCGTCACAGCAATCAGCAATCTTCACATATCACTGGTCATCAACAACACCGTGAAAACTATAAGAACAGATACACACTCCATCAGTACATAAACACATTAAATTAAACTCTACAATAAATAAAATCAAATCACCGTGTGCACCTTCTTAGGTTAGGTTAGGTTAGTCCATTTTTAGACCAATTTTCAATCTCTGAAAGAGGTATTTCTTTGCATCCACACGTCTGTCATGCATACAGCACATGAACGTGTAAATCCCCTTTCTACCATAAGGTGTCAGAGGTGCGACACAATCATTTTGCATTTCTTAAAATTAAAACAGTAATCACAAATAAAAATACCTTCTGAGACAGTTACAGTGTGTTTAGGCTTAATCCATGCTGTATCCTGTGTGTGTGTGCTCGACACTCAATGGACGCATGCTGTCCAAAATGATGATGTCAGCAACCGGAAACACGTGACATCACCATACATCCCTAAACTAACTAAATATCAGAAGACATGGACATAGTTGTGACCCTGAATAACAACCACTACCAGCCCAACCACATTGGTTAGAATAAGAGAAATAAAAGAAGATTTCTTTCCATTTCATGTCTGGTTTTCATGTTCAAAAGCTTCGGTGGCTCTTATTGTTTCTACCTGAAGACGAGTTGCAACCTTAAAAAGCTTTATCAATGATTTCTAAGTGTACTCTGACATATACAATAAACATATAAATGATATATTTTGTGTTGGGGGTGAGGTGCTCATAAATCATTAATACTTGTATCTCATTTTCCAAAAGTCAAGCCTGGATTTATGCTTGCACAGTGTCTGTGTAAGGGTGGGTAGTGTCTTTTTGGAGGCCATGGCTTGAATGTCTAGACCTGATGTGCACTGAACAGCATGGTTACATGGAAGGACTGCCTTCTATTGGCCAGTTTGTGGTTGCTTGTTTCTAGATTTTTGGACCATCTCGCTAAATTTGTGCATAACGATGATGTAACCCTACACGTTAGTGCGTAACGATGATGTAACCCTACACGTTAGTACGTAACGATGCTGTAACCCTACACGTTAGTGCGTAACGATGCTGTAACCCTACACGTTAGTGCATAACGATGCTGTAACCCAACACGTTAGTGCGTAACGATGATGTAACCCTACACGTTAGTGCATAACGATGCTGTAACCCTACACGTTAGTGCGTAACGATGCTGTAACCCTACACGTTAGTGCGTAACGATGATGTAACCCTACACGTTAGTGCGTAACGATGATGTAACCCTACACGTTAGTGCGTAACGATGATGTAACCCTACACGTTAGTGCGTAACGATGCTGTAACCCTACACGTTAGTGCGTAACGATG
>JBAMHV010000018.1:475106-485402 GCA_037177535.1 Pseudomugil gertrudae
CGTCTCGCTCCACACACACCTTATAACCCTGTTCTGAGGTGTGTCTCGCTCCACACACACCTTATAACCCTGTTCTGTTCTGTGCTTCATAGTTCCACACATAGAGCACTATTCATCCCTAGTTGAGACTGTTATTATTTTATAAAATTGAGAAGCTGTGCAATGTTCTATAGATCACTTCAGATATTCTAGTATGAGACTTTCTGACCAGGTTTGTATTTTGGCTTTCACTACTTCTGATTTGCAAATATTTTTTATAAGTCTGATATAGTATTCCATTGCTTCCAATATACCGATGTTTTGCTAATACAAATAGCAGGGTTCATCCACAAGGAGGCGTAGTTCTGTAAAACATGTGGCAATTTGCAGACCTTATGTCCATACATCCTTAGAATGTCTGAGGATTGGGTTTGTTGTATTATCTTTGTGAGATCATTTCTCTTTGGGGCTAAATGGTCAGCAATCTGGTCTGGTTATGTGTATAATGACAATAAAAGGCATTCTATATTTTTTATCTTATTGTTTCCAATATTTTGCTAATTTAGTCATTTCAAATGATAACCTATCCAGCCTTGGATCTGGTAAACCAAGACTCCCTTTTTCTTTAGGTTTGCTTAATTTACTCATTTTAATTCTTGTCTTTTTCCCTTCCCACAAAAAGTTTTTAGTCAGGTCATCATATCTTTAAAAGATAATGGGGATATTATAACTGGTGGCATTGTCAGGTTACACCATCATTTTAACAACGTTCATCTTTTCCAAAAGAGTAAGCTGTATTTTTTCCCATTTTTCTAAGTTCATTCAGATATTTTACAGGGTTTAAAGTTCAGATTGATCATGTCCTCCATATCTTTGCTAAGTTGGATTCCCAAGTACTTCAGGCCCATTTAAATGTAAACTTCTCTGTCATACACATCTGCCAATGACGTCTTCCAACCAACAGTGTAGCCCGACAGTCTGTAACTGAATGACATCCATCAAATTTAGCAGGGATCTCTCAGGATCTCCAACAATAGCATCATGTTGTCTGCATATGTGGAAGTTTCAGTACTGTAACCCCTGAAGAATTTGCAAGAATAGGATGGTTATATGCTCTAAGTTTCTGTTGCTATGGTTACCCACTACCGTTTGAGCCAGCAGAATAGTTTAAAACAGGCTATTTGACCAGAACTGGTTTGATAGGTGTCCATTATCACTTTTTAACATCACTTTAACATTTCAAAGTTTGGACTAAAAACAGAGATGTTTTAAATATATGTACAGGTTATTCTAAAACAACCTGTACATATAAAGTAAAATGTAGTTTTTTAAGTGCAGGACTTATTGTGAAAATAACAACTGGAATTGGCTCCATCCCCCTGCAACCCTGTTAGGGAATAAGCGGTAGAAGATGGATATGTGGAAACGAGCTGCTTCATAGAGGTCGGACCTCTCACTGTGCTGGTTCGGTTCCTTTTCATTTAGATCCAGGCTTGTAAGCAACAACCTTCCTGATTTGGGATCAATATATTTGAGTCTTGGTCCACCTGTATTATTCCCACTTTCTCATTTAGTTTGTTCATACGCTGAATATCAGATCTGAGTGAGAACTACCAACATTACCCAATCTGAGCTGAAGGAGTGTTATAACCCTGATCCCAGGATGCAGCCAATCAGCATGTTCTACCCCTGCTGCTGGAAAGATGAGCCAATAACCACAGCTGTGTGGATGTAGTCATTTAAAACAATAATCACACAGATCACAGAAGTATTTAAAAAAGGGGGAGGGGGGGTGTTTTATTGAATTCACTGATCGGTTACATGTGAGTCCAGGTCTGAACAGCAGATGGATGAAGCTGGGACTCGTGCTGTAACCACACAGCACATTTTTATGGTCACTGTTCATTTTCACTCCCAATATGGGTCATTAAGCTTTGCAGAGATCCTGCCCACGACCCGCTTCCTCCCCGAGCCTCAAACCCACTTCTCAGGCTCCTCAGTTCTTCTTGGCCTTTGGAGAGTCGTACTTTCTTTTGCTGGAGTACCAGAGGAGGAGAGGGATGCCGATGGAGGGCAGAGTCATGACACCAAACGCAGCCCAGTCCAGCTGGAGGAGACAGACACTCAGTACAGACAAAAAGCTCCAGATCTGAGAGCAAAGTTATGGTTCTGTTAGATGATTCTTCCGTTTCAGACTCACATAATGTGGAGAGAAGCGCCGGTCGAACTCTCTCTGAGCCAGAATACCACCCTGTCCAGGAGCACTGGTGTAGCCCACCTGCAGGAGGAGCACATCAGTCACCACATCCTGTCTGAACCACATCACTTCCATCAGAGGAATGGGTACAAAGCATGCAAATGGTGCTGCAAACCCTGACCTCATGTGGGTTTGCAGCTCCACTGATGTGGCTTTCAGCCTGTGTTCACCATCTTTAATGTTCAAACTGATTAACTTTATTGTTCTTCTGCACATTTACAAACTCCCGATGTTCCAACCTCAGAGGAAACAAAACCTGGCAACATTTTTGTGTCCAATTCTTTTTAATCTCACTAGATACACGTTAATGCTGATTGTTTTATCAGATGAAGAGAGAAATGTGCATTGTAGCATCCATCAGTCTCACTGAGAGCTACAGTCCTTACCACCACCTGTCCTCCCTCCTGGGCGAGGTAGCTGACGGAGGCCGAGGTGAAGTTGAAGTATCCGGCCTTCAGGGGGCGCAGCACCACGGTGTGAGAGACGTTGCTGGCTCTGAGACTGCTGTTAAAGATGGTCTGAAACAGGTGGGAACCCTCCTACATGGTTTCTTTACCATCACCAGGCACGTAACCAAGGCAACATGGAGGCGTGCTTCTGCTGCTTTAGAAGCAGAGCTTTCAGTTTAAGGATACGGAGCGATCCTATCCCATTTTACGTTCAACATTCCCGAAACAATCCCAAAGTCTTCAGGAGGGAAGGAATCATCAGACAGCTCCACCTCCAGAGCAGCACTGCAGAGAAGGAAGAGAGACAATGATCCGAATCCCCACCAAGAAGCATCAGACGGGCCAGAATCAGGACCAGGAATCCAGCTCCACCAGCTGATGCTGGATCCAGCGAGGTGACACAAAGTCCTGTTTTAAAGCGCACGCAGCCAGATGATGCTCTTTTCTTCTTAGTGTAAACATGTACAGGCTGCTTTTCAGTTTCAATCCAAGTGCAGAAAAACACATGGACTCTAAACGAAGTCATGCACGGTGGCATCTTTTTCTCTCCATCTACACAAACCGGAAACAAACTCCAGCTCACGTCAGAACTGATAGCAGCATCTGATTCTTATTTAAATATATTATTTATTTCTTTTGTCCTTATATAATAAACCATGATCCCAGCAGAAGCAATATTCTCCTCAGGTTTAAAGTGTGAACACTCGCAGGTCTAACCAATCCCATGATGGTATCAGACACCAGAACCTTATGTCTGCATCAGAACACTGTCCAGAAGCAGGCACGTGACTACTCACCTGGAGCCTACGTTATAGATGCTGTACTGCAGGGTCAGGTCACGGCCCTCTACAGCGTACCGGTTCAGCAGGGACTTGGAAGCCAGCAGACGGGCTCCCTCCTCTCCTGAGCCCAGCACGAGCACAGCCAGTAGCACACACGCGCGTAGCATCACCATCATAATGGTCACCTGTGTACAAACGCTTTTTACTCACATATCTAGTGATGAAGTCAGGAGAAGACCCAGAGATGACGTAGGAACTGTTTGCTAACAGAGGAATGCTTACGTGGCCCAAAAGCCGCTAACGTTTCATTTACCTGTCACACTTACCGCAGAAATGTGTTAATGTTAAAAATAAGGTGTTTCTGTACGAAATATCAGAGAAACGTAAGAAACTAGAGATAAGAAAGAAAGTAAAAGAAAGCGGAGACTCACTCACCATGTACTCTCCTTCCAGACACAGACTGAGAGATCCGAAGTTGCACATGCGCAGTGGATGAGTCTCTGTGACATGACGTGTACCAAGAGGAAATGAATGAGGCCGCAGCCGACAGCGTCCCCTGCCGACTGGAGGCTGAACTAGTGCCTAGAAAACTTTATTTATGTTTCCATCAAACAAATGAACACAAAGCGTTTAACTGACAATGTTTAGCTAATAAACTCAGGTAATAATATAAAGTACATATTTTCCGGACAATAATGAGTCCACAATAACTTTGTTAATTTAAATAAAATGATAAATAATTGTTCTGCACTGTAATCTTGAACGTTCAGAGTAATAAAAATAAATAATTAGAGCATTCATAAAAAAAGGTTGCTGGTTCGAGTCTCAACTGGATGGGTGTGGGTCCGAACAGCGGCCTTTCTGTGTGCATGTTGCATGTTCTCCTATGTGTGGATTCTCTGGTAACCCGGTAATGAATGTGAGTCTGTCCCTGTGTTGGACTGGTGAGCAGTCAGGGTGTACCCCGCTTCTTCTGAATGACCTGTGAGGCTCCAGCTTCAATGTGTGAATGCTTCCCCAAACATTCACACAATAGTGTTCCAGATTTTATTACATCATCATGGAGGGGATGTTTTTAGTTTCTCTGTGAACAAGATAAGTTCTGCATGGATTTACAGGAAGGTTTAGAAATGTGAAAAGGGAACAAAAGATGACACTATGGAGGTAATCACCGTCTGGATCCAGGAATGTTTCAGAGGATTCTCAATCATTACAAGAAAAATTTTGAAACATGAATGAGAGCTTTAAAATAAGAACTTAGTGTAGGAGAGTTACCCATAATGCTCCAGGCTCCGTGTTGCCTAGCAACATCATATGCTATGTTTATTATCCTTATAGGGATCATATTCTTCCAGAAAAAAAAACACAAAAATATCCTTTTATAGGACATAAAATGGAGCCAGACATTTCAATGTTGTTTATTTTTATTTACCTGAGTGTCTAAATGACAAACACATGGAGGAGACAAGAGTCTCCGCTTGTCTACTGGGACAAATATGTGTTTATATATTTATATTTAACATGTCCTCGCAGACAGTGAACTGCTGCTTATTCACTTCTATCTGCAGCGCAATGAATTCTGGGTGATTGGAGACATGAAGGATACATAGCATGTAGCTTGTTTTAAGCTAATTCAGCTCCAAATGAAGCGTTTGAAGTGTGGATCAGAAGCACTTTGAACTGGGACAGCACTGGGAACCAGTATGATGAAGTGTGCAGTGTCTGAATGGAGAGACCGGCGGTGACTGTCCAACATGCAGGCGCTGCATGAGGGTGCTATGGCCCTGTGAAGATCCCACCACAAACAACAGCTTCATGCCTGTTTTATTTTGTTTTTTTTAGATTTGGTGTCGACATGTTTGAGCGAGATGGAGGAGCATGTGAAATGTGGACAGCATGGACGTCCTGCAGACTGAGGAGGAGAGGGAGCATCCAGCAGTAGCAAAGCTGCATCTCTGATGGGATGCGTTTGCATCAGTGTGTGTGATGTGAGCAGTTTCCACATCTGGAGGCTTTAGAGCAACATCTGTTCCCATCCAGACAACGTGAGGTTTCAGCAGGACCATGCTGAACCACATCCTGCATCCATCACAGCAGGAGAACTGGTCTACCTGCAGTCCCGATGTTTCACCAGTACAAAACATCTGGAGCATCATGGAAGCAGAACTGAAGAGCAGCTAGCATTTGTCTCCTGAAGCTGCAGCACCTGCTCTCCTCTCTACATGTTTATGAATGTTTAGCATCTGTATTTTTAATGACTTGGTAAACAAAAGGTTTGATGGTGTGTTGGGAATAAAACTGGTCATACTGGGAAAGTGTCACATTCTGTTTTAATCTAAAGTGGAAAATCAAATTACAGGATGTTGTTATTGGTTTTTCTTTTCCTCATATCTGAGTTCAAACGTGTCCAGATGTCCCCAAAGACCTGCGAGCTGGGAGTCCAGTTTTCCCAGTAACACTCCCTGTTGGTTCTACTGGCTGCAGGATTATGGCCTTATTTTTACCACCCCACCCAGCCTGAGCCACCCGCCCTCAGCTGCGCGTGAACGAGTTTCGTGCGTGCACCTTCCAGTGCTGGAGCACTGAAACGGTGACGTCACGAGGTCTGCAGCAGGTGGGCGTCCCCTCTTCGGAGGACATAAAGAGCCCAGCAGCTGCTGCAGCGTCACCAGGTGAGCTTGTGTCAAACAGGTGTGATGATGCTCCGTCAGGCTCTCCAGCTCCTCGCGCTCATCCTGCTGCTGCTGCGCGAGAGCCGATCAGCTGTTCAAAACGACGCCACGGAGTCGGTGAGCGCGCAGCCGGTTCTGGACGCTCCGGACCGAGCCGGACCGGCTCATGAAGAGGACACCAACCAGGCGAGGAACGGAGGGAGGCGACCTGCGGACGCTGCGCGCCAGGGTGAGTCCGGTTCGGTTCCGGACCAGTTTGTGGTGTGTCAGCTTATTAAATGTGAGAGCAGCTGTGAAACAAACATAAATAAAATCCCTACTTCTAAACTTTACAGATAAAGTGCTTTAATTTCCATCAAACTGCAGAAATGTTTACGCCTCTGTTTACTTCTGCACGTGTTTGTAAATAACATAAACACATCAGATTTAACAGCACATTTCATGGTTCCACGTGGATTATCGAACTAAATGGAATCTGGTGTAAAACTGTGTAAATGTGGAGGAAGTCACTGCAGTCTGGATGAATCGTCATGGCAACAGATGCTGGAAACCTACCTGTGTGCAGACAGCAGATAGCTTAAATGTGAATAAAAGACTAAAACATTTCCACATTTCTCTCACATTAATGGACGTTTTGAGGAATTTCACTCTGATATTTTCTGTATCTGGTGTAAAGAGGATTTCAAACAGCCCATGCTGTATGTAGAACATTTAGATGTAGAACGTTGATCCTGTAAGTTGGTACCAGTACAAATGTTTTTATCTTTACCAGGTCCAGACCAGAACCAGGTGGGCTGCAGAGAGCTGAGGTCCACCAAATACATCTCTGATGGCCAGTGTACCAGCGTTAACCCCGTCAAGGAGCTGGTGTGTGCTGGAGAGTGTCTTCCAGCCCACCTGCTGCCCAACTGGATTGGGGGTGGTGTGTCCTCTGGGAGGTACTGGAGCCGTCGCGATGCCTTGGAGTGGCGTTGCATCATTGACCGGACCAGGACCCAGCGCATCCAGCTTCAGTGCCACGACGGCAGCTCCAGGACCTACAAAATCACTGTGGTGACCTCCTGCAAGTGTAAGCGTTACAGCAGAGAGCAGAACGATTCAAGACACAAGAAGACCACGGTCCAGAATGTGAAGAGGAGGAAAAACCCAGAGAGGGCCTCAGAACCTGACGACTAGAGCTCTGTGGACCAAGAGTAACGGAGGGCCTGGAGACTGTTTTTAGAATAGTTGGTAAAGACAAAAGAACTTTTCTGATCAGGAAGACTTAGTTGAGCATGAAATTCATGGTTCGGGTTTTGGTTTGAGGTCATGGTGCAGCCATCAAAGCCTGTACACATTACTGTCCACATCAGTGAGGTTATTTTAGTAATATTTGGTATTCTGGAGCAGAACCATCTTAATGGACAGATTCCTCATGATGCTAGAATTTTCTATCTTGTTTGATCTGAAACTAAAACTGTTATAAACACTCAGCGTGAACTTTTTTAGGTCTACCTGCTACCTGCTACCTCCTTTCCCTTCAGAAACGCTTCTATTCTCTGTAGATTCAAAGGTTGGAAAAAATCCAGAGTTTGCTTCATATTAACAAGATGCATCATTTTGTTTCCAGTTTGTTGGGTATACATCCACCATGCATACATCCAGTTCCACCTCATCCACCATGAGAATCTCACGTTCCACCTCATCCACCATGAGAATCTCACGAGCAGCGGGAGCGGCCCCCGGTGCGGTCTCCATCATCTCCAACCAATGTGTCCATTCTCCTCTGACCTCTTGACCTCTGACAGGGCTTGGCTGGATATTGTGACATGTTGGAAGCTGTTGTCCTGCAGGCTGGTTAGAATGAAGTGGATGGTGATGTAGAAGGTTCTGTATGAACGTTTAAGACTCCTTCATGGTGTAAATAAATATTTGTAAACGCGTAATGTGAATTTAGCCTGTGGTGTGTACGTTTAATGGGGTTTTCTGACATTTATTTGTATTGCTAGTTGGACAGTTGAAGCTACATCTGTATTTTCTGTCATCATATGGAGTATTTGGAGTAGTTTAGGATGCTGTGGTCCCACCACAAAGCTGAGGCATGTCAGACACTGTGAACAGGAACTGCTTAACAACGACGCATTAGTCAGTGATGAAACTCTGCATTGTCTGGATGTAAAGGGGACACCTTTACCTCCAGGCAGCTCGGCTGCTTCCAGCTGCAGAAACTTGTTAAGACACTTCATTGTCTCACATATCCATTCACGTTTTCCCTCTGATGACCTCTGATGAAAAGAATCACCTGCACAGGATGACAGCAGGATGTTTGACTTGCAGAGGGGAAGGATTGGTGTCTCTTTGTCTCCGATGTCCTGCAGGCAGACTGATGGACCTGAGAACAACATCAGGTCTTGGATTCCAGTTGTTCAGTCTTTCAACAGGTTTTGTGTATCTGGTAGCAGAAAACTGGATTAAAATAAAAACATTTATTCAACTGGACTGTGTGCTGCTTTTCCTTTGTGGGTGGTTGGAGTACCAGGACCACCGGAATCATACCCCACACATGCAGAGCAACTCATGTTTTCATAGATTATGTAAATAATCTGAGTCTTCTGTGGGCTCACTGTGAAACCTCAGCTGAAGGGTCTTCCACCATTGTCATATGACCCGTGGCAAAACTGGTTCACACAGGTGAAGTGGGTTAAAATCAGTATGTTGAGTTATGGGAACAGAAACCGTGTCCAACCATTTCATCTGAACCCACAAGCAGCACTCAGAGAGAATCCCAAATTCAACCCAGGAAAAGGTCTCCATCCTCATCCTCCTCTGAGGAAATGACCTTTGTGGGTTTCTGGGGAAGGTCACTGACCTCCCTCGTGACTTCACTTCCTCACCACAGAGGCAACTAATTTACTGTTAAGTGCAGATTTCACACATATCTGAAAAGGGGGATTACAGCAGCGACAGGAATACTGCTGAATACTAAGTAGGTAAAAAGTCCCTGCAGGATCACAGGAAGGTGTCAGGAAGCAAACGTTACTGCTGGGTCACAGCTTCACTTAAAGGCCTGGAAGATTTAATCCTCTTCTTTCTTATTTTCTGAATCATATCTGTGCCACTGTTTTGTGCTCTGCACATCAAAGAGAGGGTGGAGGTCACATCAAACGGTGCACTAATTCTTCTTCTGCAAACACAGCGTGTAAAAAGAAGCTCACAATGGTTCGTTTTGTCGTTTACTGTCTCGGGGCACGAAGCGATGAATGGCGGCATGTTCGACCGTCAAAGAGAGTTTAATCTCTGAAACAGACACACCTGTTTGCCATTCCGGCTGGAAGATGGTGGGATGTCTCCACCTCAGGAGAGAGAAAACACCACAGGGTTCACAAGCCTCCTCAAACTCCATTTGTGATCGATGCGATGAGCGACAGGGCCATGTATTAATGTATTATTTAACCCTGAGGAGAGTGAGGAAGCATTGTCTGGTGGTGGGAAAAACATCCATAATGCCAATAAGAACACTTGAAACAAGCCATCAAAGTTATGGAGAAGAAACCAAAACATTACCATCATTGTGCAGATGTAATAAAGTACAGCTTTCTAAATGGGACTGACTATGTTACGTTTGCAGACTTATGCTCGATCTATAAGGTAACACATAACTTTGCTCCGGCTCCTCTTGCAGACTTTATCAGCCAAAGAAACACCACTGAGCGAGTAAGCAGAGGATCTGTGAGAGGCGTTATCCCTCTGTGTAAAAGGGTTAGGGGTTAGGGGTTAGGGTTAACCTAACCTTTAGTCAGAAAGGCAGGTCTGCATGAGGCTCCAGAGAATGGATGTCCATGCAGAGGAAATTAAACAGCTGCCAACTTATAAAGCTTTCACTAAACATTTGGATCATTAATACACACACCTGCAAACACTAAATAATCTAATCTAATCTAATCTAATCTAATCTAATCTAATCTAATCTAATCTAATCTAATCTAATCTAGGATTCAAGGTTCTTTATTCTCATTCCAACGCATGTATATACAGTACATGTAAGTACATGTGATGAAACAAAATTTGTTACCCTGGTCTCGGTGCAAGCCCAACAACAACAATAGAAAAAGAGCAGCAGACAAAGTATAAAAAAGTTATAAGTTAAATATAAAAATAACAGACTAAGATGGATATAT
>JBAMHV010000018.1:573319-591708 GCA_037177535.1 Pseudomugil gertrudae
CTGGCTCTTATCTATGCTGTTCCCTGTTTGATTTCATGCTTGTGTTGTTTTATCCTCTGATGTACGTCTCTTTGGATAAAAGCTTCTGATACATGATTATAGAATAGAATAGAATAGAATAGAATAGAATAGAATAGAATAGAATAGAATAGAATAGAATCATGGATATGGTGGAACATTCTCATCGTGGATGTGGTTGAAGGTTCTCATCATAGATGTGGTGGAACATGAGATTCTCATAGTTTAATCAGGAACCATGTTTACTGTGTGCTGTGTCTCTGCACCATCAGACACTGCAGGCAGCAGGACGTGTTCCGATATGAGAATGAGACAGAACCCTGTATGCAGAACCTTCGGTAGCATTTAATCCTGCCAGAGGAAAATAAGAGGCAGCGTTCCGGATCATGCCGCTCTGATCCTAAACCCCTGAGGATGACTGCAACGTGACAGACAGAATATTGTTATCTTAGAATAAAACGTGTTAGAGGATATTTGCTCCTTGATCCGTGTCTGCATTGTGACAGACGTGACAGCTCTCCCAATGACTCCGAACCGGTTCCTGTCATCGTGAAACACCGGAGGCAGATCATTAGGACCGATTCCTGAGATGGACTCGTTTCCCTGCATCCTCTGATGGCTGAACTCTCCATCACGGCTTTGACTGAATGGCAGGAACCAGGATGCAGTCGTGTTTCTACCAGAAACATTTATGAGAAAAAGCTTGTTCATAAAAACAAACATTTCAATAACATTTTAGGTTCCTGTATTAATACATTTTGAGTCTCTTAATACATCAAACTTAGTAGATTAAGACTTTTCTCAGAGATATGCAAAGGTGTAAAAATAGAAATAACTGATGATTTTTCATATATTTATTTTTTTACACACTGTATTAACAGTGTTTGAAGGTGCAGAGGAAGGTAAAACAATGAAACTGATGTGTGTCCAGCTCAATCATGCAATCATAAAAGCATTCACCACGTTTACCTTTACAAGCTCGAGCAAACGTAGCACCTGTTGTCCAGGTGTGTGCACTGCAGCACCTTTTCTGTGCTGTGACCTCAGCTGCACACACACAGGAAGTGAAGCAGAAACCAGGTTGTGGACACTGACTTTTATCTCTGTAAGGTCATTTCCATGCGTCTGAACTGAGATCCCATCAACTCCTGATCCTCCTCCTCTAAAGACAGTCCATGTGGGACAGCTTCCAGTGGAGTCAAGCAGCAGCTCTCTATCAGTTGATCTGGTGAGACGCTGCAGCATATTTACTCCTGTTCATCGTATAAAAAAGGCCTTTTTCTAGATCTGCAGGTACACGAAGTTCAGGAGAATAAAGATGAAAAAACATATTAATCACAAGGAAACTGAGGAGACTCACACGGCTGATGAGGAACGTGGAAGCAACTTAGATGAAAACACTGGTTTCCCCCCCGTTCTCCCCGTTTGCTCATCCTTACCAGCATCCAAACCATCTTCTGTTGCTCGGACCCCGCTTCTTCTAGGACCTCAGCTTCCCCTCAGACCTCCGCTTCCCCCCGGACCCTGCTTCCCCTCGAATCCTGCTTCCCCTCAGACCCCGCTTTCCCCCGGACCCTGCTTCCCCTCAGACCTCGCTTCTTCTCGGACCCCGCTTCTCCTTGGACCTCGCTTCCCCTCGAATCCTGGTTCTTCTCGGACCCCGCTTCCCCTCGGACCTTGCTTCCCCTCGAATCCTGGTTCTTCCCGGACCCCGCTTCCCCTCGGACCTTGCTTCCCCTCGAATCCTGGTTCTTCCTGGACCCCGCTTCCCCTCGAATCCTGGTTCTTCTCGGACCCCGCTTCTCCTTGGACCTCGCTTCCCCTCGAATCCTGCTTCTTCTTGGACCCCGCTTCCCCTCGGACCTCCGCTTCCCCTCGGACCTCCGCTTCCCCTCGGACCCCACTTCCCCTCGAATCCTGATTCTTCTCGGACCCCGCTTCCCCTCGGACCTCCACTTCCCCTTGGACCTCCGCTTCCCCTCGGACCTCCGCTTCCCCTCGGACCTCCGCTTCCCCTCGGACCTCCGCTTCCCCTCGGACCTCCGCTTCCCCTCGGACCTCCACTTCCCTTCGGACCTCCACTTCCCCTCAGACCTTCGTTTCCCCTCGGAACCCCCTTCCTCTCCGCACAGCTTATGCTTTAGTTTTTAGCACGATAGATCGGCCATTACACAAATGTGTGAAAGATACTCTCAACAAGACTTAACAGACAAAAGAACTTGAAGAACTTAACTGAGACTACAATGGTTTGATTTGTGTGTGTATTACACCAGTAATGTAAATTAATGCAAATATAAGGGGAGAATTTCAGAAAGAATTCATCTACTAGAGTTTTCTAGTCATTTTGCAGATGCTTTTATCCAAAGCTACTTACATGTGATCATAGCAGTTAAGCTAACAGGCATGAGTCATGGGTGGGAGGAGAACCTGGAGAGAACCCACACATACACTGTAAGAACATACAAACTCCACACAGAAAGCCCACTGAAACACTCTGAACATCCTCGAACCAGCGATCTTCTTGAGGCTGCAGTGCTAACCATATTTCCACCGTGCAGCCTGCATGGCTGCAGATTAACATCTTTTTCCTGTCAAACCATCAATATGACATTCAAAATGGAGAACTTCATCCATAAGGATTCAGCTGATGCGTGTAATTTCCTGTCCAGTTATTGCAGGACTCATCTGTTTGCATCAGGTTTTTATTAAAATGAGAAAATGTTTTCTAACATGAAATGACTCCAGCTCATTTTGTGATAGACTATCCAGATATCTGGGATTACACGTCCGACTCGTATAAGGCCTGAATGACCCTCCCCATCACTGCAGGCCTTCGTAACAAAGATATTGATAGTTGATATAATTAACCAAACTGTAAAGGATGAGTGAATTCCAGCTGGTTTTATCAGCACGCACAGCTGAGCGTCGTCAGTGTAAAAATTAACCCAACTAAACTACAAATAGGTAACATGAAGTGGAAATTTAATTTCTATCACTTATTTCCTAACTTGCATTTGATTTAATTTACTGGGTTCCTTTTACTGGTAAAACTAAGGCTCATTCGCATGTCCAGACCTAAGTGCTCTGCTTAAAGAGGACACTTATCCTCTTATCTGCTTAATCTCATTGCATGGTGTAAAGCCTGCAGTGATAAACTACGGTGATAACTATCTATCTTTGTTAACTACCCAGAGATGAGCCAGGCTGTCTCTGGTATAAGTCTTGGATCTTTTGCTTAAGATAACTACGGATAACACCTCCTTATCTTCCTCGGATCAGAACCCCTCCAGACTTCTGAACACTTTTTCCAACACCTGGCCATACTCTGATACTTTCTGTTTAATAAACTTTGTTTGGTGTTTGTAGCAAAAACATTTGTTAATCTTTTCCACTTACAACCGAACTCCTCGTCCACATGTAAATAGAGACCAGAAGGGACCCGACGACCGAGCCCTGTGGTACACCTTAGGGGAGTTTCTGTTAGTGAGGAATTCATAACAAGCCAGGAAAAAACTGTAATTCCAACCCAGAGATGTGTTTCTGCATCTCAGCAGGGCCCTGCAGCGTTTGCATCCACTTCCATCTTCATCCTCTCCGTTACTCTGCAGTGGATGTTGTCATGGTCTGCGGGAGCGGCGGGGACGACAGTAACTTCCCATCCTTTCCTTCGCTAAACGCTAGGTTCTGAGACCCCTGCAGTGAAGTGAAATCAGCCTCCCACCCGTTTCCAGACAAATCCCTGCCTCATATGTCTTTGTAAATGTTTGTGCACACCGGCTCGCCTGTCCATCGCTCTCGCTGATGCATTCTGTGAGTGAAACGCAGAGTAGCAGGTGGATTTCCTGCCCACGCTTCTCGCTCTATGTTTAACCTGTGATATTCAACACCCCCTGAGGTGGTGCGACAAGTCTCTCCTGATGGGTGCCTGCTCGAGTATAATTAAACTTCGATGGAAACTCGTGTCAGTAAACTGCTGCCATCAGCAATATGATGGAAGTCAACGTGTTCCCATGTTGTTCTCTTTAGTTTCTCAGAGTGTTTTTTTCCATAAAACATCCTTTAAAATGTCAGGACAGCAAGCTTTCTCGGGTTAAAGGAGAAATGACTTCATGTAGCACCATGTGAAACCCTAACCCGTAAAGAAACGCGTCATGATCCGAGCGTCTGGGTTGGAACGTCCAGAGTCTCGGGTCAAAGCTGTGTTTTTCCTCCAGCTGTTTAATCAAACCAGCAGTTCTTTGGCTTATCAATACGACTGGTCTAACTGCTCCGTGTTATTCAAAGTTTTCATTTAAGTGAAAGGAAACCAGGAAGCCAGTGCAAAGCTGCAGAAACTGGACTGGTATGCTGGTCTGACCTGGTTCTGACCAGCTGTGCTGAAGTTCTGCTAACCCGTTAAAAGCAGAGAATCAGCTTGAAACCATGAATCAGTCGCATCCTGATGAATTCTCTCATTTTGTCAATGTTGGGGATTTCCTGCACTTATCACTATATAGTTAGGGGTTCCCCACTAACCCCCCAGAAGGGACATACGTTGATCTCGACTGTAAGAAACATTAAAGTTCCTCCCCACAGTGACACGCTGAAGTATCTGACTCACGTTCATAAGTTTCCATCGCCTCGGTTTAACGTCGGGGTCCTCGCTGGTATCACCCATCGCCTCCCAGGATCCCGCAGAGAGTCCGACAAGACGTAACATTTTATGGTTTTATTGAGGTGTCCATATCACAAGCAGAGTACAGACCTCTTCCCCTCCTGCTGTTCAGACCTCGCCTTAAATACCAGGCATGACCCACTGTTCCTGCTGGGAATTCCTGTCAATCATTCATCCACCACACACACCCGTATTCTATCTGTTCATCCACCACACACACACCCTTATTCTATCTGTTCATCCACCACACACACACCCTTATTCTATCTGTTCATCCACCACACACACACCCGTATTCTATCTGTTCATCCACCACACACACACCCGTATTCTATCTGTTCTCTCCACATCTGATATTCTAAACTCACAGGCACATCATCGGTCCAAAGTCCTTTAGTTCTGCTGGGTAAACACTCTGATCATATGTTTTCTTATCTATGGAGTTTTTTATCATCCTGGTTGTACAACAGCACCTTGGATCTTGAAGTGTCAGCATGTGTCAGTGACCTGACAGCCACCTCAGTACAAGCCTTCCGAGCAAAACTATTCTAAAGAAAAGAACTGTGTCACTGCATGAGCTCAAACAGTCCTATTTTCCTTCACTACGCTTTTAAGCCCTTCTATTCCTGTCATCCACCGTGTGCAGACAACACCATGCCAGGATACTGGAAAATCCTGTAATCTCCAATCATTACAGCAGTGCTCACCCCCTGAGCTGGCAGAGTGGGCTCTACCACACACTGTGCACACCAATCCAACAGCCAGGAGCTATTCTAGGTTGAACATTATTTCTTTTCTTTTGACAGCTCACAGTACTGCCAACTGTAGCAGGTGGCACGTGAAATGGCCATCTACTGTATGCCATGAAAAGGTTCTACTGGCAGGCTATGGATCTGTCAGCCTCAGTTAACTAAGCTGAGTCATTGCTGCCTGTGCTAATCAATGTTTTCTTGAGCTTCTAGTTCTCATTGAGACTTGGATCATACCTGGAAACACCTGCTTGTGCTCTGCTTGCTGTATGTAGACATGGAGGTGAGGCTGGCTCTTTTTGTCTGCCTCCCCTTTACATTTACCTGTCATTGGCTGTTTCCAGTTATAATCACTTTGGATATCATTTACCACTCATGAAGATGCCTGGGAAGCTTTCTGGATGAGCTGGATAATCTATTGTCCTATGATCTGCTGACATTCAGCCTTAAACCAGTCATCTGATCTCAAGTGGGTCTCCATCTCCCTCACAAAGCTAGAGAAGGAGCCAAACTCTCTACTCACTACTTCTAACAGTCTGCTGCCTGCCTGTAACACTCACTGGAAGACCACCTCCTGTTTTACTGCAGTACACCTTTAAACCCTGTGAGCCATCTTTTGAGTGTTTCTTCTGCTTTATCACCTCTTTGCTCATTTTCCTCTCCTGGAGTCAATCAAGCCTGTTTCAACCATTTTCCCCAACACCCGTGAAAAGCTGCAAACTGGTTGCAGAGCAGCTTAAAGAAAATGGTACCTGATAAGGCACCCGTAAGGCACACTTCTTCTTTAGGGGCCCAGGAGCGTCTTCTTTTTGCAATAAGGCCTCTATTTGCATGGCTTTATGTGTCACACAAGATAACGTCCTCCTTTCAGTACAAATCCCAGCTTATCTCAGACATTTCGACACAGATGAATGAGCACCAGCTTCCACTAAACCTCTCAGACACTGAGTTTTGATCTCAAGAGCTAACCATCCAACAAACAATGAACACAACTTGTCATAAACTTGGTTATTGTGATGGATAACTAATATCTGACCTTGTTAAACTCTCTGTTATATTGCTGTGGACTGTATTATCGGGCAGTCTGACTCAGTATGGTAAATGGTAAATGGTCTTGTACTTGTACAGCACTTTTCTACACATCCGTGCACTCAAAGCGCTTTTAACACTATTCGACACATTCACCCATACGTTCACACAAACACACACACATTCACACACCGGTGACACGGCACCGGGAGCAACTGGGGGTTCAGTGTCTTGCTCAAGGACACTTCGACATGTGGATGCCAGAGCCGGGATTTGAACCACTAACTTGCTGGTTAGGAAAAAATAACCCGCTCTACTACATGCACCACAGCCGCCCCCACAAAGTATGCCACCATGTTTGTGGTACAGGCCACGTTATCATCAACCACAACAGTCCTCCAGCTGGTCTCACTCCATGTAGAGCAAAACCACTCAAAGAAGACCACAACACTGTGGGGTATCTGATTTGATTAACCAGGAAGGGTATGGTAGATAATTACTGACTGTACTCCACTGGCTAACCATGACTGCCTGATTCAGACTCCAGTCACTACTGCTTACAGAGTGACTGCAGGGTCCACAGTGTCAACACAGTCATGAAGGCTTACGGTCCTTCTTAACCACTATATTGCTCTCAGGAATACCACTGGACTTCCACCCCAGCACACAAAGCAGCCTCTAACTAGATCTGTTTTCACTATGGTGGCACTACTAAGCGCTATGAGAGTAGGGTCATTTCTGTGGTTAAAAACTAATGATCATAAATATTTATCCACATAAAATGAGGGAGTTTGGAACATAAAGATATTTTCATCACTTCATATCTCATATCCATGAAGGCAGCATCCTCCCTATCGTAGCACAGTTACGCTGCCTCGGAGTCAGCCTTCATGTTCTGTGTTTTATAGAACACTTCCACTCAGCTTTAATTGCTTTAGGAGGAGGCTTAATGTTGCAGACCTTCCACATGAACGAGCCGAGTGAGTCGGTTATGGAAGAGCAGCAGTTTCAGAAAGGCCCTCAGACTCCTATTAAAGTCTCAGGCTGTTATCTGATGCCAGTGAAGAGCATCCTGATCCTGCACTGTGTGAAGCTTTTATCATTACACACCATTACCTGTAACATTACACCAAACCAGAGAAAAGATTCAAGGAAACTTCTCTGTTCACTTTCTCTGTGACATGTAAAGCGGGCCAAAGACAATTTCCTGTCTGAAGGATGGCTGTTATCCTTCAGCTAGCACTCTGCTGAAGATGGACAGATATTCTTCCTCTCTTATTTTACGTGTGTGGTTCAGAGCAGTTGTTGATCTGTGAGGAAGAAGTATGAGAATATTGTAGTCTCCTACGGTACCACTACGTGTGATCTGTCGTGTGTAAAATAAATAGTGTAAAATACAGAAAAAAGAAAATGTGTGTTGGAAAATTATTTTTCACAATATTTGACAATAAAAAATTAATAGTAAAATAAAAAGTTTGGAAGAAACTATACAAATTAATGCAACTGAAATAAATAACAATAAATTAATGTTAAAGTGCACAAATAGTAGTAAACAAAATTTGTGTTAACTGGAAACATCTCTTCAAAATGAACAGTGAATTTTTTTCATAACATCAGATCCATCAACATGATTCATTTAAAATAAAAATAAATAAAGAAAAAATTCTGATTATCAAGAGGATCTCTATACATATATACATGAAGATCTTCTTCAGCACAGTATAGCAGCCAGACCATCGTTCTGCCTGCTGTGATGCTGGACAGACACGTTATAAAAAAAAAGATCCATCAACAGGGAACAGTAATTAACAACAACACCTGTTTACCCCCCGTAGCCATCTCATGTCGGAAGGTGGATGGTGGTCAGACTGAAGTTGAAGCTTGTCTGAAGTCTTCCAGTCCCATGCCGCCTCTCACCCAGCCGTGCCAGCTACCCTGTCAGGACGACTGTCAGCTCAGCAGCTGGTCAAAGTTCACCTCCTGCACCGCCGACTGTGTGGGGGTCCGCACCCGTAAAAGGATCCTCGTGGGTGAGCATTCCAGATTATATCTTCCATTCCAGATTATATATACCATTCCAGATTATATCTACCATTCCAGATTTTATCTACCATTCCAGATTATATCAACCTTCCGACAAGGAAACTAGAAGACTTTAAGTTTGAGCTTTGCTTTTCATCAAACAAAGTTAAACATACTGAGTTAACCTGTTTTTTTTCCCTGTGTCTTTAGGGAAGAGTAAAAAGCGTGAGAAGTGTAAAAACAACCAAATATATCCCCAGAGTGAGACCCAGTACTGCCCCTGCAATAAATACAATGCCCAGCCAGTAGGAAACTGGTCTGACTGTGTCCTGCCTGAAGGAAGCCATATGGAGGGTCAGCTTGGTATGAAAGTCCAAGGTGACATCAGGGAATGTGGCCAGGGGTACCGGTACCAGGCCATGGCGTGCTACGACCAGGACAGCCGCATAGTGGAAACATCTCGCTGCAACAGCCATGGTTAGATTGAACAAACTTTATGTTTTTCTGTTCTGTGTTTTACATCAGCCCATCTCTCTGGTATTCCCTAACGCTACCGCTAACACCATCATTAGCGTCTCACAAATGGTACCTAGCACAATTACATCACACTCATCTGGGATCATTTACAAGATTTTACTAATTATATTGAGAACAAAGTTAGATAGTAAATGAATGACATTACTGACCACCCTCTAGTTTATAGATTTTAATCGTAACTCTATAAGAAATAAGCAAGAAGACAAACTGAATATTGACCCTTTAAATACATGTGTAATTTATCTCTTAGAGTGGGTGGAATCAGGGGGGGACAGACACCACGAAACCAACTACAGACCCATTTCTGAACAGTTTAAACATATCCTGGAGAACATTTTTCAGTTACTGATCAGACAAGTTATAAAATAAACAATAACCACTGACAGTCAATAAAGATTTAGGTCAACAGTTCACACATAATAATGGAAACAACAGCACAAAAGATATTCAGGTGATGAGAAGCAGAGTTCTTCTGTGGATATTTTCAGATTTTATTACACTGTTGATCATGACATATTGATCACTAAGCAGGACTGGTATGGCATTAAGGGGTGTGATGTCCAAGTTACTCTTAAAAAGTAACTTTTGCTTATTACTCTTTAGTTTTATTTTGCTGAACCACATACCTGCTTCTACCTGTGTGAGCCAACATCTACAGTGGCTGTCACAGCAACATTGTGTCTTATTACAACATGGTGAGAACATCAGAATGTCCCAAACAGCATATGTTATATATGTAAGGGATAATGCCCGATGAGGTGACGTCCATTATCAGAAAATAATGGACGATGCTTTGTGTTGGACGGTTGTCTCCGCGGATGTCCATGCAGAGCAGAGCATGCAAAAAATACAGAAGAGACTCAGATCTTTTAAACATGTGCTCACACTAAATGACCATTCTTCTTTTTTGTTTAAAATAATCTAGTTTGTGTCTGGTTTAGCATCTAAATGCATATTTTTATTTGTAAATATGAATGTAAGTAAAATATATGATCTTATTAGCACTGGGTGTAAATAGGGTCTACTGACTGTTGAGAGGGACCAATCTGGAGCTACTTCCCACCCCCCTTATTAACATGTTTCCAACATGCTTTATCCATTTCATAGGGTTATTTTACATGTTTAAATAAATAAATGAGTGAATAAATAAATAATAACAGCAGTGTGTAACTCCATGGGACAAATTTAGATGGACATCTTTTGTCCTTTGGTGTTCTACAGACGGTTTCCAGGCATTCATATCATTTCTGGTGAAATATAATCCAGTTATAAAATGCTGTGTTTATTCAGAAAACATACAATAAGCACTGAGCTTTGATAATTCAATTCAATTCAATTTTATTTATATAGCCCAGTATTACAACAAAGTCATCTCAAAGGGCTTACAACTACAATAGGGTGATAACACCTCTATTAATCACATTTTACTCATAAAAACATCACTATTCTATTCTATTCTATTCTATTCTATTCTTTTCTATTCTATTTTATATGATTCAGGTCTGTAGCATTTCAAAGTTACAGGATAGTAGCTCTTGAGACCCGGACATGGCGTCTCTGTCCTACATGTATGTTTTCATAAAGTAGACTAAAAGCTGGACAGGAGTTTTAAAGGGACAAAGATGCTGACATGTTTCTTCTTCTATGGTAAATGACAGGTTATATAGAGGAGGCTTGCATCATCCCATGTCCATCTGATTGTAAACTGAGCGAGTGGTCCAACTGGTCACGTTGCAGCAAGTCATGTGGAAGTGGGGTCAAAGTTCGCTCGAAGTGGCTCAGAGAAAAGCCGTACAATGGAGGAAGACCATGTCCCAAACTGGACCATGTCAACCAGGTAAACTGGTGGACTCCGGTCTGAGCATGTTGGTGTTGTTCACAACAAAACGTTCTCAACAACTTTTTCTCTCTTTTTTTCTTCTGTTGGAACCCATTTTCCTCCTCAGGCTCAGGTAAGTTCACCTTACTCTCTGTTAGGAATGGGGTGGGGGTGTGGTCACAACTACTTTCTCATGTTTACAGCCACCTCTTTATATTTATTATGCAACAATGCCTTACTTTTAACACCGCATTAAATGTCTGGTTTTTAAATTCTTTTATATGTTATGTCTAAATAAAATAATTTTATTTAAAAACAATTAGAAAAAACTGTGTAACTTTATAAAAAATATATGTTAATGATTTTTTTACACTTTGGTTCAGATAGATGATGACTTTGTCATGTTTATGTAAACTGGATTTAGCTCTTTATAAGATTTGATAAGAACTGATCTGGAAACACTAAAGTGAAAATGGCTACTTTCTTCTCCACATAACTTTATAACTTTATAACTCGTCTTTATTTATTTCATTTTTATTTTTCAGGCATGTACCAGAAAATAAAACAATAATAAACATACATTTAAAAAAATCATTTAAAACATGCTAAAAGTAATTAAAATGTACAAGCTGGCACTGAAGTACTGTGTGTGTGTGTGTGTGTGTGTGTGTGTGTGTGTGTGTGTGTGTGTGCGTGCCTCAGGTGTACGAGGTGGTACCTTGCCACAGTGACTGTGGCCAGTACATCTGGATGGCGGAGCCTTGGAGCGTTTGGAAAATCAGCAACGTGGACCTAAAGAGTAACTGTGGTGAAGGAATCCAGACCAGAAAAATCAGGTGAGACTAAATCAATACTTCCGTCGATACTTCCATACTCCTGCTTCTAAAGAATTAGTTATTGAACGTTGAACGGTAACCCAGTGAACCACAGCCTCCAGATGTTCATCATAGCATCAGGATCGTTTACTGTTATAACACATGCTTTAGTTCTTTCTCTAACTTTGCTCTGTGTTTCACTTAGTGCCTCACAGCTAAAAGGTTGCTGGTTCAAGCCCAGGCTGGGGAGGGTTGACCAGTGACCTTTCTATGTGGAGTTTGCATGTTCTCCCCATGTATGCGTGGGTTCTCCCCATGTATGCATCGGTTCTCTCTGGGTTCTTCCCACCCACAACACATGCATGTGGTTGATAGCTGTGGTTAAAACATGACTGCTTATCAAAGGCGCTTTGGATAAAAGCGTCTGACACATGACTGCAGAATAGAACTACAGAAGCTCCAATGACACAATGTCTGACTGGGACAGATAGGTTGAGCCATGCTTATAGGCACAGACATGTACAACAAACCAACCTCATTCTCGCTTTCCTCCTGGTGGAACTACAGCAAATCTCCCTGAGCCTAATTGTTCTCGGACATCCCATCAAAGAGCAGTCACTGAACACTGATCATGATCCCTGATCATGTTGAGTAAGTCCTCTGCAAAACAGCAACTGCCCAGTTTTACGGACCTACCTATCAGAGCAGAAATGGCCTCTCCAGCAGACAGCGTTTATACAACATGTGTGAACGTTAATCTGTAAAGCTTGGATTCCTGCAGCTCAGGATGCTGAAGGGGCAGAACAGGATCTGTATGATGGCAAGAGACTTCCACCACCCCTGCCACCAGCCAAACAACTGTTACCAACAGTTTCTGCTCGCATGAAAGAGCTGAGCCCTTATGAGAGCGAGCTTCCCACCAAAGGCTGCTCAAAGCTAGAAGTGCTAGGTATGATGAGCTGAGCCCCAGTGGTGGAGCCTTCAGTGACCTATCACCTTCAACCCATGGCCTGCTCTTAGAAGTCTCGGCATCTTTCTCCCCAGCAAGGGGGATCACCTCACAGCATCCATGTAAATGAGGAAGACAAGCACCTGCAGAAAAGAGGAGGGTGAAGCCTTCGACCTCTGTCTCCCTCGTCAGCAAAACCTCCATCCCCCACAGGGGCACAGACCCGGCTTTACAGCTGCAGCAAAGTGGAGTGGAAACACAGTGTGTGTGGGTGTGTGTGTGTGTGTGTGTGTGGCGGGGGGATCGAACCAGCCTAACAAAGCTGAGAACCAAAGACCACGGTAGAGGGAGGGGGAGGAGAGGAAGAAGAAACCAACACCCTTATTTTAACTGACAGGATGGACTTAACCCACCTCTTCCAGGTTCAGTGCTGCTGTGGAACAGAGGATGCAGGTAGCACAATGTTTCCAAACCATGTTGTCAGTGTCACCTATCAGGAGCCTTTTCAGTTTGTTCTCTTTAGTGGCTAGTAAACTGAAGAAAGCATGCTTTCTGTCCATGTTGCCAAGGACTGAATGCCTCCCAAAATGAAGAAAACAAAACAAAACAAAAGACTGTTGGCCCTTGGGGTCCCTGACAGAAGCTGCTCAAGTCTTTCTCAATAAGACAGAGTGTGACATCACAAGTGTACAACAGTTTAGCTGCCCATGCAGAAAGGTGAAGCACATGTCACTCCTGGGTCAAGGGCACTATTCATCAGGGGTCATTCATTGTCAACCCACTCGGATTCAACGGTGTGTAGCATCAACGATCAGATGATTCAGCTCGTCTCCTGGAGGATGAAACAGCTGCTCTGTTAAACAAACAAGCAGTCATAGTAGTGCCAGGCAAGTAGTTGTCAGGACTTCTACTCACAATGTTTCCTCATTCCAAAAAAAGAGATCACTCAACCCCGTGTGAGATCTAAGAGTGTTAAACTGACTCGTTTGTTCAGGGGATTGGTTTGTGACAGTCAATCTCTCGTGTGTTTTTCAGCCTCACGTTTATCTTCTACAGAGGACATTTCTCAGGTTTGCTTGTCAGCAACATGCTGTTCAGTCATTATCCCACGGGGTTTAGCAAGATGCAGTACTGGCCTCACTGTGGAACAGCGGCATCGGGATATTCTCATACATAGATGCTCATCTGATTTGCTCCAAGTCAGATGCAGGCAATCAGCGTGGTGATAAGTCACATATCAATCTTGATTTCAGAATAAATTGGGAAAAGAGTAGTCTAATTCCTGCACAGTGCTCAAGATAAACTTCGTCTCATATCAGGTCAGTCAGAGCAAAGTATTGTGTCCTTCACTCACCGCTTGAGCCATGTTGTTCAGACTTTGCCTACACCTGCTTGGCCTTATGACCTCTATCATCTTAGTGGTGCAACTGTGGCTTCTCATAACAGAGTTTCAGCGTTGGGTTGCGTCTTTGCAGACATGTACCTTCCATCATCTTGTTGTAGAGGGAGCCGACTCTCACTGTGGGAGGGCTGCTGGGCGCAGTCTTATCCAGGGTTACCCTGACAACAGACGCTTCCTTAAAAGGGTAGGATGCAACTATGATGGGCAGAGTGGTAACTGGCATTTGGTCAGAGAAGATGGCCCATCTTCGCATGAATGTGTTGGAGCTGCAGGGAGTATTCCTGGTTTTGAGACATTTTCTGCCCCATGTGGAGAGTCGTCATGTCCTGGTGAAGACCGACAACTCCACGGTGGTAGTCTACATCAACCGACAGAGGGGGGTACCTGCTCACTGCACCTGTGGTGCAGCTTCAGTCTTTTGTTCCGGTGAGTCACGAATAAGGAGTCATGAACAAAGGTGCAGATTTATTGTCCAAGGGGAACCCACAGGGAATGAAGGCTCCATTCTCATATGATGGAGCAGATTTGGCAGAAATATGACCAGGCCACCGTAGATCTCTTTACCTGCTGGGAAAACACCCACTGTCTACTGTTGCATCATATCTGAGACAGATGTGCCACTAGGGGTGGGTGCTTCAGCCCAACGATGGCATATATCCTGCTGTATGTTCTCCCATATCTCAACCGGATCGTGAACACTTTAACCAGTTAGGGAACAGGACTTTGGGTAGCAGAGATTATTCCAATGCTAACTGTGGAACCTTGGTCTCTTCCCCTCTGCAAGGATCTCGTCTCAGGCAAGGGGAGAGATTTACCAGCCCACCCAGTCTGTAGCGCTCTAAGCTTGGCCCCTTAAAGGTAGTAATGGGTGCTACAACTCCCCCTAAAGGTGATTGACACTATCCAAAGCACAAGAGCATACTCCACACATTCTCTTTACAGTGGTATATGGGAGGTAGTGGTGTGAATGGCTATATATACCATTTCAGTGTCCAGTGTTTGTTTTATTTGCCTAGAGCCCTGAGCACGGACATTGTGTGATTGGAGCTTCCCAGAGTAAAACACCTAACTCCGTTATCCAAGAACTGGGGTTTACATCAAGTAACCACCAAATGGTTTCCAGAGTCACGCTATAAATATGTTGATGTTTATAGTTTCCCAGTAAACTGGTCCACTGAGGCATGCACTAACTGTTTCATGTATCCCCATGTGAACAGATGTATGCTCAACACCATAGATGGACCCTCTGAGCAGGTAGAGGACTATCTGTGTGACCCAGAAGAGATGCCTATGGGTACCCGCAACAGCCGCCTGCCATGCCCTGAGGAGTGTGTGTTATCAGACTGGGGAGCATGGAGCCCGTGTCCTTTGGTAACAATGACATGTTGTTGCTTCCTCCTCTCAGTAACATTTTTATTTATGTCTAGTCATTCAGGAAGAGTTGGATAATGGTCAATAATTCAATTATTATGGGATTACACTCCGTCACACTGTTTAGCATTTAATCAATTTGTTTTAAGGATAATTGTAGAAGTGGAGTGTCTTTGTTTTCAGAAACAACATTTGAACTTTAACATTGTGGAATAATTATACAGGATATTAGCAGGTTTGCCTTAATAACAATAAATTTTTACTGGACATGGCACCTAAGGGCACCTCACAGTAGAAGAATGAAGTGGAAGATGGACGGGAGTTGCAAAAGATGAGTTTTGAGTTTGGCCCTCAAGAGTCGATGTGGGTAGATATTCCAGAGCTCAGGAGGAAGCGAGTTCCTTACCTAGAGAGCAGCTGAATGCTCTGCTGCCCAGTGAGCCATGAAAGGGGTACAGGGAAAGGATCTAAGTCAGGTGTTGCCATATGGATGAGATCTGAAACATATAGCAGAGTGTGATTATTAATGAAAGAGTTTAAATCCAGCTGTGTTTTACATCATGAGCTCAGATTTCTGATCAGTTGTCTTAAAACAATGTTTAAATTTCTCCTCAGCCATGTAATGAGAACCGTACCCGTGAGAGAGCAGCATTCCCACTGCGCCAACCGGGAAAAGGGAAGACCTGTCCCTCCACAACTGAGACTGAACCCTGCAGAGTCAACAGCAACTGTTTTCACTATTCTTACAACATCACAGGTGAGTCTGACCTGCTGTGTGTACTTGTGATTCAGCAATGCAAGCAGCTGACGGTGGGTTTCCCTGCAGACTGGAGCACGTGTCAGCTCAGTGACAGAGCGGTGTGTGGAAACGGTGTCAAAACCCGCATGCTGGACTGTGTTCGTAGCGATGGCAAATCTGTTGAGCTCAGCTTCTGCAAGCAGGTGAGACGCGTGTTGCCCTGTTTGTTCTTTTTAATGATTTAGATGATTAAATCAAATCTGTGGCTTTGCAGCTGGGTCTGGAGAGGAAGTGGCAGATGAATGCTTCCTGTGTTGTGGAATGTCCCATTAACTGCCAGCTGTCTGACTGGTCAGCCTGGTCTGAGTGCACGCACACCTGTGGCCTGGCAGGTATGACTTTATTGATATACACGAGTGTTGCCTAAGATAGCATTAGTACTGCTCTTTTAATTCTGTTAGTAATGTTACTTTTCTATACTTCATTGTTATCTATACTACATTTAGCATCACAGAAAAATGATCAAACCATCCTTGTTTTCTTTGTAATGCCTGTTGCACATAAAGGAACATTTAGTTGGAAAACAAGGGTGTTAGTTACATCTGCCGAGGAGGTCAGGTTTTCGCTGGAGTTTAGTCTGTTCAAGACATAACTCAAAATGTTATTGATGGATTTTGATGAAATTAGCAGGATATGCTGGGAATGTAACTGGGAACAAATGATTAACTTTTGGTGGAGATCCGGAAAAGATCCTGGATTCTGAATCACATTTTCAGTAACATTATGGTGCTGCTTGGTGGAGGTCTGCGCTCTCAGAGTGCTTTTCTAGTTTGTTCTGCGACTTTACCTCTAATACTCTTCTGAAAGACATAAAACCTCTAAATCTACAACAATACATTTGAATAAAAGCTTCGACTTCTGTATCTTTAACCAGCCATCATGTTTCCACACTGGGACAGTTCACCTTCACACACTTTATGCTTTTCTCCAGGTAAATTATGGAGAAGAAGAACAGTGATCCAGGCTCCTCAGGGTGATGGGAGGCCATGTCCATCCCAGATGGAGCAGTGGAAGCCTTGTCTGGCCAAACCATGCTACAGCTGGAGATACAGCTCCTGGTCTGAGTGCAAGTCTGAGGTTAGTCAATCTCTTGTTCATCTGGAACGGAACTGTCACAATCCACCATCCAAAAGGTGCAACCAAACCTCTAAGGATATGGGAAAAAAAGATACTTATTAGCAGACAACAAAACTTACCAACTAGGTTTTATTTCTGAATGTGATAGATTACACATAGTCAATTCTATTCTGTACAGTCAATTCCAACTAAAGTAGGAAGTATAAGAAGAAATAAGCCATCATAAAACTACATTTAACAAAGTGTCAAGTAAATGTAAAGTAATAATACGATACCAAATTAAATACTTTAAAAGGTCAGGTGACAATATTACAATGTAAATAAAATACATGTGAGTCTTTAGATCTTGTAGACTTCTGGTCATCAGGAAGGTTATCCTGTACAGCTGCAGGTGGGCCGATCACTGGAACTGATAAGTGTCATTGCACTCCACGGGCCTGCAAATGAAAAAGCTTCTCACTCATGTAACCATGGATTCCACTCGCATTTGTCATGAACAGAGTGGTGTGGAGAGGCAGAGATGTGTGGAACCAAAGCCAGGTAGGAGACAGGAGACAGATGGAGTGCTGAATGCTAAGCTTTTAATCCAGGAATGGAGGAATCCATGCAGAAGAACATATACAATGGACAACTGAAGACTTCTGAAAACTACTGAACCGCACAGACAACAGATACCAGGGAGCATAAATATACAACAACAAACAACACACAGGTAAAATGAAACCAGGTGGAACCCATCCATCTATCCATCTTCTACCTCTTATTCCCTAAACCGGGCCGGGGGGGGGGCTGGAGCCAATCCCTGCTGACATCGAGCGGGAGGCAGGGTACACCTGGACAGGTCACCAGTCCATCACAAGGCCAACACACATAGACACACAACCATGCACACACACACACACTCCTATGGACAATTTAGAGTCTCCAATCAGCCTATCCCCAAGGTGCAGGTCTTTAGACTGTGGGAGGAAGCCAGAGTACACGGAGAGAACCCACGCTAACACGGAGAGAACTCACGCTAACATGGGAAGAACCCACGCTAACACGGGGAGAACCCACGCTAACACAGGAAGAACCCACGCTAACACGGGGAGAACCCACGCTAACATGGGGAGAACCCACGCTAACACGGAGAGAACCCACGCTAA
>JBAMHV010000018.1:719529-729875 GCA_037177535.1 Pseudomugil gertrudae
GTGTCTGTGCTTCTGATCCTGTCCTGTATGTTTGTGTCTGTGCTTCTGATCCTGTCCTGTATGTTCGTGTCTGTGCTTCTGATCCTGTCCTGTACGTTTGTGTCTGTGCTTCTGATCCTGTCCTGTATGTTCGTGTCTGTGCTTCTGATCCTGTCCTGTACGTTCGTGTCTGTGCTTCTGATCCTGTCCTGTATGTTTGTGCCTGTGCTGGGAAGTCTTGGATTGGGCTGAACTGGAATTTTGTTGATGCTGGGACGTTGGCTCAATGACAGCAAAGCTTCATTCATACCTGTAGATGACTCATCGTATTGTCACTTGCTTCCTAAATAAAATCGAGAGCTGAAGTGTGTTCTTCTAACTTGTGATTTATTCAAACTAAATGCTCAACACTTTATCCTTTCAGGGGTTTGATGCAGTGCTCCATTTGTTTATCAAAAGCTGATAGAAAAAGCACAATTCATCCTGGAATGAAGCTGCTCATTGCAGTCAGTGAACATGAAAATTGGATTCAGGTAGATAAGTCAATCTGTGGGTCGGATCCTTTTACTGTTGACCTGAGAAAGTGAGAGTGTGGAGGCGGAGAAAAAATGCTGCTCCAGCGTCTCTGTACCATATCAGTGTTTATTTACTTCTCTTCTGAAAAGTAATTTATTCTATAGGAGAAGATTCACATTTCGTTGGTGCCATCTTTCATACCGAGCATGTACTTGCCAACAAATCCGACAATACAAATATTTACGACCTGGATACCACGAGTTACACTATATAACATACAAATAACACATAAATCTGTTATTTTCAAAGTTAAATCAATGACCTCTGCATTGTAGAGCTAACTTTCTGAGTAGAGATGAGCTGAGGAATAACCCAGAAAAGGCTTTTCTATGTTTGAAAAATAATGCTGTGAGCCTTACAGTCTGCAATACATCTGTTTACATTGCATTAAAATGTGGTATAAACACAAAGATTTATACCCACAAGAACAAACCTCTTGTGTTTTGAGTTCCATTTAAAACTTCACTCAGGGAGAAATTAAGTTTTAGGTATTTGTGTTGTGAGGACTTTACAGCTGCTACTGTCACAAGGTGAAGGGAGTGGACCCAATAAGCAGGCAGAAGGAGTAGCCGAGTGAATAGAGTGTTTTATTTACAGAAGGTGATCCAGTGAGATGATCCAGAGGTGGTGGGTACTGCAGGCAGACAGAGGAATCAGGCATTGTTTGTTCAACAATCTGGCGTTAAATGCAGGGTCGGCAAGGATATACTGCTGGCGAGATGATTAGATGGATGGCACCTGGGAAGAGTATATGAGCAGCAGCTGGCCTGAAGACTAGTGAATGAGAAACCACGCCCAAAGACAACACACACACACACACACACACACAGGGAGAGGGGCACAGCAGGGCCAATAGTCCCAGAACCCATGACCGCTACTGCTCATTTGAATCAGTTTGTTTGTTTTACACTATGATAAAAAGATTAATTAAAGAACAAAAAGGGGATCTGTATGAGCAAAAATAAAGCTGACCACAACACAAAGGGTCAGATGTTATATTTCATGTGGCTTGTAAGGAATACAACCAAAACCAGTTTAAAATATTTCAAATATATCCCCTCTTTCTTTCAGAAAGTACAGTATGTGCTCTAATCCGAGTGACTGATCACAGCATCCTATGAATCCCACCTATTTGAGTCAAACTGAAATTCTGATCCAGGCTTCCGGTTCTGGTTGTGCTGGAGGTTTTCCTCAAGGTGCAGCTCAGGATGGAGGTATGAATAAAAAGAGATTCATCCTTTCTGCTGGTTTCCTTAAACACAGTTATTATAAATTGGGCTACTCTGGGTCATGTAATGGATTTGTTTTAACTGCATTACAGTAATGCTTCATCATCATGCACTTCCGTTCTTCCTCTCAAGGCATCCTGATAAGTTGCATCCTCCAGTCATCTCAAAGCTAAAAGCAGGTGTGTGTAGCAAAGAATGATTTATATACTGTAAGACAAAAACTGTCACAGAGTTAGGATAACAAAGTTCATGACCAAAAGTGAGAACAAAAAACCAAAACACAAAAAAGAAAGTGATAAACTCCAAGAAAACATGATGGGAACCTCACCTAACTTCATTCAGTTCCACTGCTAAAGCAGAACAGGTGAGAAAAAAATATCTTTTCTAGCAGGATTAAGTTTTAGCACATCTAATGACCTGAAAGGAGTCGTTCACAAGTTCATGCTCACTTGTCAGTTAGACAGTGAAGAAGATGCAGGATTACTCCTATGGTATCATTTGGGGACAGTTTCTGTTAGCTGGTAGTTTCTGTTTGACATTATTTTACCAGTCATTAGTCATCACAAATGTGGTAGTCTCTTTCAGCCCTGCTCAGTTTAGGATATATGAATATATGCAACATTATAACAAGTTCATTAAAGAGCAAAATGACATGGAAAAATAAAAAAAGCATCAGTTATCACACTGACTATAACATCTCCCATGGAGTTTACATGTCCAAGTGTATTTTAACTCTCACATCATGTAATTAGCCTGATTAACTTTTCTATTTAGTTGATGGAACGCAAAGATCTGGAAAAAGAGATTAATTTGATTTGTTCTAGTAGAATAGGGTTCATCAGTGTTTCTTCATAAATTGTTGTTTGGACTAAAACCTGTTTTTGTATTGTTGGAAGCAATGAGACCCTTCAGTGTTATGTCTTCATAAAAAAGGATTATCATCCACCATTTGGCACACACCTCTTGGAAAGCACAGGCTGGTAGCTGTGCTCATAGTGGAGGAATTACCATGAAAAACACACCATCCGGCACTTCCAGAAAGGTTTGTCGCAGCAGGGAGGATGATGAGCTTGTTTATTAAAGCTTTGATGCCATATATTTTGTTATCAGCTCTATGCACTGACACTTTTCCTGTTGGTGGGAAGTTGTGGAAGAACTGGCAGCTCTTCCATTCATCCTGACTGCAGAGCTGAGCTAAACAATAGCCGACAGCAGCTTTTGTTCTCCCTTACATTGGGCTGTTTTGTGGTAATGTGAAAAAATTTAGAAAAGCAAATATAATGATATTAAATAGCATTAAAAAGGATTGAATGAAGCTACACTTTGTTAACAGATACGCAAACTGCACATTTTCTATATACATTTTATTAATCCTGCCTAAAAGCTTCACTTGTGGGTCCACATTTTTCAAGACTTAATGTATTAGCTCTCCTGATTAGGTGTATTAAAACAAACTATTTTCTAGACTTTCCCATTGCTTCTCTATTTTCCACAGTTTAGGTATTCCCAGGAAAGCTTCTGTAGTACCCTGACAAAATTAAAAGGTGTTAATCTCTATTAAAAGTATGATTTTTATGTCCACTGAAAGCTTACTACAGGACTTTAACACTTACACAAACAGGATTACTGGGTATTTTATGCCAGACAGAGACAGGTCTGAATCTATGTTTTACTCTTACTTTCTTGTGATCTTGCAGTACATTTTGCAGAAAGGAATTCAGTTGCTGTTGAATTTTTTCTAAACAGTTACAGTTATAAAAGTATGCACTCACTAGTCCATACCAAGTCCGCCTTGCTAATTGTTTTTACCCCTATGATCAGCTGCTGCTTGTTACTACAGGGGCGCTACCCCATCGTCTATTTTCCATTTCTAAACAAATAATTAGAATGTTTACTTATAAAGTGAGAAGTATTGTGTCTGGTAGGTTTTCTGTTAACATAGATATTGATTTCTGGGTGCATTTGTTTCATTGTTTATCATTGGTAAAGGGGGCTGCACAGTGGCATAGTTGGTTAGCACTGTGGCCTCACAACAAGAAGGTTGCCGGTTCATGCCTCGGTTGGGGTGGGAGGTCAAACCGGGAGTCTTTCTGTGAGGAGTTTGCATGTTCTCCCCGTGTTAGCGTGTTCTCTCCGGGTACTCCAGCTTCCTCCCACAGTCCAAAGACATGCACCTTGGGGATAGACTGATTGGAGACTCTAAATTGTCCATAGGATTGAATGTGGATGATTGGTTGTCTTTGTGTGTTGGCCTTGTGATGGACTGGCAACCTGTCCAGGGTGTACCCCGCCTCTCGCCCGTTGAGCTGGGATTGGCTCCAGCCCCCCCGCGACCCCGCTCTGGGATTAAGCGGAAGATGGATGGATGGATGGATGGATGGATGGATAGATTTGGGCGAGAGAGAAGTGCCATGTCCTCACTTTCTTTCTTCTAGGTGCTTAAATACAGGAAACATTTCTGTTGCTGTGGTCTTCAGCCTTGAGACCCGTAACACTGACGCTGGATGCATTGATTCAGAACTGAAAACAGTTTGACAAGGAAAGTCAATCCTGGACCGAGGTGTTAAAGAAGGTGGTTGCAGTGGTAAGGTTTTTGGCAGAGAGGACTGCCTTTCAGGGGACATAGGGACATTTTTGAACAACCATAACATGGAAACTTTATGTGTATTTGGAAGTTATTAGTAAGTTTGATCCATTCCTAAAAGCACACATAAAAAATATGGCAATGCCAGCAAAGGAACGTCCTCTTACCTGTCATCATCTACATGTTTAGAGTTTATTGAACTGAAGAAACAAGTCCTCACAGAGATAACATATAAAAATAGCAAAGTACTTAATATCGACTCCCGATATTACACACACAGACCAGCTCATATTCATATGTGTCACCAGATGTTGCCCTTATGTTTCTGCCTATCCACAGTCACTCAGGAGAGTGACTTTGCCAGTCTGTTCTCGATGTTCTTCAACAAGATATGGGGCTTGAACCTGCAGGGTCCAGTGTTACGATAATGCTGCCAGCATGTCTGGCATTTAAACTGGCCTGCAAGTGCACATCAAAGAGATTAACCCTTTGGTCAAGTGAGTTCCGTGCACTGTGCACACACTTAAATTAGTGGAGTTTAACTCACTGTTTAACTGCTGCATTGAAACAGAGGAGTTTTTTTTATTTTGTACAGACTTTATATAATTTATCATCTAAATCTGCATCCTGTTGGCAGACTGTTACTGCAGGTTTACAGCCTAATGAAACCCACAGGATGGAGACTTAAAACATCTGTCTGACACTAGATGGTCAGCACATGCACTAGTGACAAAAGCACCGTGCCAGAACTACGGCAAAAATCAGGAATCACTGAGAAAGTTGAGTGATGACATAAATCAAAGTCTAACTTCTCGTAATGAAGCCAGAATACTGTACATGAAGATGGAACGACTGGAGCATAATTTTATCTGCAACATGTGGAACAACATATTGCAACACTTTCATGAGACAAGTGCTGCTCTGCAGGCAGTTAACTAGACTTATGTAATGCTGTTAACGTGATCAGTTTATTGAAGGATTATGTTGTATCCCTCCCACATGATTTTGACCACATTGAAAGTGATGCAAAAAATATGTGTCCCAAAACTACAAAGGGGACACACAGGCTGAGAAAAAACAGAAACATGCAGATGAATCAGGTGAACCTGAATGTGAGCTGTCAGGCTGTGACAACTTCAGAACGGCATTTATTACCATCATAGACAGACTCGCTGCAGAACTGGATCAGAGGTATGACTCCTACAAAGACATTCAGCAAACATTGTGATTTTTTAACAAAATTGCATCCGAGTGCAGCTAATCTCCAAAAGAAATATCCAGGTTATCTGAAGGAAGACTTTGTGAAAAAAACTTGAACAACTTCCATCCATTTTCTACCGCTTTTCCCTGAACGGGGTCGCGGGGGGGCTGGAGCCAATCCCAGCTCACAATGGGCGAGAGGGTACACCCTGGACAGGTCACCAGTCCATCACAGGACCAACTTGAGTAACTTATTAAAGAAAATGAGGACACATCAGCAAGACCACCTCTGCAGCTTTTAAGGGGGAATTGCCTATCTTCAGTGTTTCAAAATGTTGACATAGCCTTGCGACTATTTATGACTCTACCTGTAACTAATGTCAGTGGAGAGCGATCTTTTTCCAAACTAGGACAGATTTAAAAAAAGATTGAGATCTGCTTTGGGACAAAACAGACTGAATTACACGTCTCTGATGTCCATTGAAAGTGAAATTCTTAGCAAACTGGATTTTACAACATTGATTAAGGACTTCTCTAGCAGAAAAGCAGGAAAGAAAAAAACCTAAAAAGGTAAATATCGGACATTGTGTAGCTGTTAGGATGATATGGACTTAGCACTTTTAGAATCATTCTGGTTTTGCACAGTGCAGTTCTGTCTGCATTTATGTTGTAATTTTGTCTCACTACTACCACAGATGTTTACATTCAAACTTAAAGTAAAAATCGGTAAGATGTACTCATGAATGTTATTTCATACAGGACATACATGAGGGCCAACTCCAAAAATTAGCCTAGAGGCCCATGACCATCTGACCACTGCCTGCAGCTTCACCCACTCATGCTATAAAAAAAGGAATTGGTTAGCTGGATGTGATGTTAGCTATGCTTTTTATTGCTTTCCCTGCTTGTTGTTTTAAAGTGTTGGCACTGAAGTGTTGTGGAAAACAACAGCAGGTCTAAAAGTGTCATGGTTTGCTTTCTGTCCGAGTTTACAGATAGGGCTGAGACGGTTGCCATGGAAACTTAGGGCGGAGTCTAATTGGCACTCCCTGCAGCTCATCGTTATGCTCGTTACCGACACTAGCAGGAGCACCAGTCTTTGCCAGATTGTTTCTTTTACTATCAGGCCAGTTTCTGAGGGTTTATTGTTTTAGTTAACTCACCTCGTCTTGCTCTACCCCAGGGTTAAGGAACCCTGGTCTTTAAGAACCATATTTCCTGCAGATTTTTTCTGGTATCTCTGGTCCAGCGCACCTGATTCAAATGAACGAGTCAAAGCTTGATAAACTGCTGGATCCATTTAATTTGAATGATTATTAATGAACAATAAAGAATATAAAATGGCTGGTAATCCAGGATCAGTTTAATCTTATGATTGATATGATTATCATCCAGTATCACTAGCAGGAATTTGATTTCTTCTATCTATCTATCTATCTATCTATCTATCTATCTATCTATCTATCTATCTGTCTATCTGTCTGTCTGTCTGTCTGTCTGTCTGTCTGTCTGTCTGTCTGTCTGTCTGTCTGTCTGTCTGTCTGTCGTTACCTTAGTTTTTCTCATATTTAATGATAATTTATTAACATCCATAAAACAATTTTCTAATTCATTATTTGTAGTAATACTTGCTCTTTATGATCTTTCCTAAATAAAAATAATTGTATGTTAGTACAGGCATGAGAAGGTTTGACAAAAAGTCGTAACCACACACACACACACACACACACACACTTCTCTACTTAACACCTATGTAGGAGGTTACACATACAAATAAAATGTTGACAACATTGTTGGATCGGTGGCTTAGCTCAGCATTGTAGAAGTCTTCATTTGGCAGCTCCTAATTCTTCTTCAAAACGATGAGTTTCCATGTTGCTAAATGCCGATAGGCCACAAGGACATTACCTTTCTTTCCATGAATTCTTCTTTTTTTACATTCGATCAAGCAGAGATTTGATGTTCTGGATCATTTCAGTAATTTGCCATTTGATGGAGAAATTAATTAGCTAATTTAAAATGTGCCATATTAATATACTGTCCAATTAATCTTAAGAGGTAATTCACATTACTACACTTAATAGCAACTCATGACTGCAGAAATTGATGCACTTTAAGCTGATTAACCTAATTTGGTACCTCCCTCTGATTTTTTTTTCATTGTGTAGATTAAAGTAGCCAGGGGAAGGGGGTCCAGGAGGTAGGAATTGTGGTGGTGGTGTTGGGTCAGGATACCTACAACAAGTTATGAATAAAGACATTTGTCATAGTCCTTATGTGGAACAGAACTCACAGTCTTAGTCTCCCATATGAATCAGTGAGATTGCAGGAGGAAAACTGGGGATAATGTGGTTGTCTCCTGCAGCAGCGCATCTTGTCACAAGCTTTTAAAAACCTGTTTGCTATAAAATGCTGGCTGGGGACGCTTCTGTTCATGGCTGGCATGCTCAGAAGCTCCCAAGATGCATTTCTCCTTATATAAGACTTCTTGGTGTGCATGTAAAAAGCCACATTTAGTATAATGAAATGTAGAGAGCAATCAATGAAAACACAGACAGAATGAACACTGACAACAGGAATGTTTCCTGCTTCAGAGAAGTCTTATGTGCTTTATACTCACATTTACTCTCGTAAGTGCATAAATAGAAGCAGAACTGCTATGCAGATGCGACCTATCCAAGGTGTTTTGCTTCACTGTCTATGTACACATACACTTACAAACACACACCATAAAATAAATCACCTTTATTTATATTTTCAAAGCTAGTGCATTCATCCATTCTGTCCATGGTATTGTCATTTTTTGCTCTTTTTCCCCTTACCCATCCATCCTTTACCCATTTGCTGCCTTTGTTTAGCTAATGAAAACCAGATTCACTTAATGCAAGGTAGAAATCTGAAGAATGGTAAACTGAATCCCTGGTTGCTGTCACACAAAGGAAAAGGGGGACAACAAGAGCCGAGAGAGAGCCCAAAGACAAACCCTGGCAGAGGAGGAAAAGCAACCTCTTCAGAAACGTGAACTAAAGGAGATGGACAAGTGTCCCATTCTGGAATCCCCTCGGGCCACAGAAACCAGAGGTGGAGGAGAGGCATTCATTTCTGGGACCCCCTTGGACATCCTTTGATATATAAACCAGAGGAAGAGTGACCTTCTTGGTTGCAGGAGCCAAAGGAAGAGCGACACCCCCCAAACTCAGGATCTACTGCAGACTTAGGAAAACCAACCTCCACAAAGTCAGAAGACATAGATGGAGGAAGAAAGGCCTTTACGGTATACTGGTGACCTGAGCCATGGAGCTAGAGAAAGCTTTGTAAAGCAAATTTGTCTGGAGTTTTGCACCCTTCTGATCACCACCGCAGTCCACGCAAACCCATGAAATGTGTCTGTCAGGAGGTGTCTAGAAAGCAAGTCTGGACCACCAGAAAAGGCAGTTTATTTCAGCCAATCCACCACTTCTGCCAAGATGTAGGTGTGGCTTGCTGGGCTAAAAGAAGCGTGGTGCACAACCCAGTGCAAGCTAAGGAGAGTCCCGGCTCCTGCAGACATGGATGCTGGTTAGGGTCATGTGTGATCAGATGGGTGGGACTTTGGATGATGTGTCTTTGATACAAGACGCTCTGAAGCCCCAACAAAAGTTCTGCTGGATTTAGACTGTTTTTAGTGTTTGTTTTTTTTTTTACCTGCTTTTGCTAACAGAGACTCAAGGCAAAAAAAACCCACAGCTGTCTCACAACTGACTACTGGACATGCCAAACCACCACATCTTACATGTCATTTTGTTGAAAACTTCAAAAATGGTGGGGGTGGTGGGGGGGATCCCCAGGCGTTCCCAGGCCAGCCTGTCCCCCGGGGCCTCCTCCCACAGGGACGTGCCCGGAACACCTCACCAGGGAGGCGTCGGTATAAAGTTATAAAATGTCTTTAAAAGTGGTGTGGGATTGGGGTCTAAAAGGCAGATTGTTGGGTTTAGCTGGGAGAAAACTCGACCAAGCATCTTTGCATAAACCAGGACAAAACTCTCCAGTGTTTCTTCAGGTAAAAACGATGCTTCCGATCTGTTAAAACCAGCATTACAGTGAGATAAAAGACTGGATCTGATAGCACTGATCTTACCTCTGAAGTGGTCTGCAAAGTCCTCACATGCAGCGTCTGATGGCTGCATGAAAGACTTGTTATTATCAGTATTTGTTAAAATATCAATGATTTTAAAAATAAATTTTGGATTGTTTTTGTTTTCTGTAATAAGTTTGGAGATGTATTTAATTCTTGCCCGTTTTATTGTATCATTATACATTTTGAGTTGTTCTCTTAAAATTTCAAAATGAACTGTAAGTTTATTTTTTTCCCATCTTCTCTCTCCTGCAGGCTCTTTTCATGTGTTTTATCTCCTCGGTTCTCCATGGTGTTCTGAGTTTCTTTTATAATATTTTAGTTTTATTTGAAGATGCTGAATCAAGTACTGTTTTTAGTTTATTATTAAAATGGTCAACAATAAAATCACATGATGCAGGTAAAACCAGAGCAGGAGTTTTATTTAAAATGCAGCCACTTCAGATGTAATATATCATTTCTTACAGTTCTCACTGCAGCTTCCTGTGGAATATAACTTGTGATGTTAAAAAGTATGCAGTAATGGTCAGACACAGCTAGGTCAACAATGTCAACAACATAGGACACACTGCTGGACAAACCATAGATAATGACCAGGGTGCTCATTTATAAAGCTTGCTTACGCACAAAAAGCAGCGTAAGTGGATTTCTACGGAAAGTTTCT
>JBAMHV010000018.1:918307-930426 GCA_037177535.1 Pseudomugil gertrudae
TAGGATCTTATCCACCCAGACCACTAGGACCTTATCCACTCAGAACACTAGGATCTTATCCACCCAGACCACTAGGATCTTATCCACCCAGACCACTAGGATCTTATCCACACAGACCACTAGGACCTTATCCACTCAGAACACTAGGACCTTATCCACACAGACCACTAGGACCTTATCCACTCAGACCACTAGGATCTTATCCACACAGACCACTAGGACCTTATCCACTCAGACCAATAGGACCTTATCCACTCAGACCACTAGGATCTTATCCACTCAGACCACTAGGATCTTATCCACCCAGACCGCTAGGACCTTATCCACTCAAACCACTAGGACCTTATCCACACATAACACTAGGACCTTATCCACACAGACCACTAGGATCTTATCCACCCATACCGCTAGGACCTTATCCACTCAGACCACTAGGACCTTATCCACACATAACACTAGGACCTTATCCACACAGACCACTAGGAACTTATCCACTCAGACCACTAGGACCTTATCCACCCAGACCACTAGGACCTTATCCACTCAGACCACTAGGATCTTATCCACCCATACCGCTAGGACCTTATCCACTCAGACCACTAGGACCTTATCCACACATACCACTAGGACCTTATCCACACAGACCACTAGGACCTTATTCACTCAGACCACTAGGATCTTATCCACTCAGACCACTAGGATCTTATCCACACAGACCACCAGGACCTTATCCACTCAGACCACTAGGACCTTATCCACTCAGACCACTAGGACCTTATCCACTCAGACCACTAGGACCTTATCCACCCAGACTGCTAGACTTATCCACCCAGACCACTAGGATCTTATCCACACAGACCACTAGGATCTTATCCACACAGACCACTAGGATCTTATCCACACAGACCACTAGGACCTTATCCACTCAGACCACTAGGACCTTATTAGCTGTCTCTAATGGTTAATAGTTGTGGTAGTGTGCTAGCCTTTCCTGCAGGGATTAAGTTTGAGGTCAGCTGTGACTTGTTGTTTACCAGCTGTTGTTCGTGGCTGTTGCCAGCCTGATGGGACAGATCGGTCAGACTGGCTGCAGTCCAGAAAAATGTGGAGCATTCTGAAAGCAGAAATCCAGCAACATGGTCCAGGACTGTAGACCTGCTGGAATCCTGCATCAGATCAAAATGGGACAATGTTCCTTTCCTAAAATTCCTGCATTTCAGATGTGTACAGACAGATGTTAATAGAAGCGCAGATGCTACATGATGCTAAAATTCCTCCTGGAGCTACTTTTTACAGCAGGCAGACTCTCAAACAGCTCTTTTTTTAATGAAACTACACAAAGTCTTAGTTTCTCCATCTGATGCTGCTTCTACTACAATGAAAGGTTGATGAGATGAAAACGGAAGATGAGATTGTGCCTCTGGGTGTGATCTTATTCATGCAGCTAAAGCCGTTACAGGACTGCTGACCTACAACCATCATATAAACTATTCAAGATGACTTCAAGGAAGTTCACAGCATCTAGTTTACAGTACAGGGTCTGGCCTAACTACTGGTCCAGGAATGCATGACCAGTAAACGAAACACAAACCTGCAACGCTTAGAACGAGCAGAAACCACGATGAACCTCCCTTATTTTGTGTTTGCTTGTTTTAATGGGATTATGCTGCTGTGAAGAACAGAATGGGATGCTTCCATGTCTAATTGATACATGTAAATGAATTTACTTCTCTCTTGAAAATGGCATCTTTCCCTGCTAACTCCATCTAAGTGTAAAATAGAGATGGATTGATTCAGGTGGACCTAAATTAGAAAAGCCATGCTCCAAGTGCTGAAAACCAGAAACAAGCTACTTCATTAGTAGGAAACCCTAAAGGTTACAGCTCTCTGTAAAGATTAACTGTTCCCCAAATAAATATCTACCAAGGCCAGCTTTAGTCATAATTTGGTCCAGACAAACTTTCCATTGCCACAGTGGCTTAATAAATATGTTCAAGCTGTACTTATTCAACAGTATGGCCTTAAAATGTTTCTGCAACATTTTGCATTACTTTATGGTAAACCCCGTTGTTACCATTGGATACTGGTCTCTTGCACCATGGTGGATTCCAGAAAGCCCAAGAATATAATAATTTATCCTATAATATGGTAATAAATAATAGATAATAAATGGACAGATGCTCCTTGGTTGGACTTTAGAGGGTTAAAGTGGATCCGCCTTGATCATTTCCCCTCTTTTAATTCGCGACCACGCCTAGATGAGCATCAGACTTCATGTGGTTCACAGTACTCCTGAGTGTTTTAGGCTTTTTTCTCTAGTGTCCTTCTGAAACTGAAGGGATTTGAGGTAAGTATGCTTTGTAATTGGTAAAAATGCTTGAGCCTTACAGAGGGAGACATGATAACTGTTACTGGTTGGGAAGCTCTTATGAGGTGGTTTTTCAGAGGGGTAGGGGGTCACGTGACCAGTTCATTTCAAGCAAAACTGATGCAGAAATCCTGAATTCTACTAATCTGATTTGTGATAAATTAGACCCTGTTCCCCATTTTTCCGTCGTCATACTTTGAGAGGGTTGAATAAGAGAATCTGGTGACTAAAGAGTAATGTTTTTAGTTTCAGAGTAAGAAATGTATGCAAAAATGTGTCTTTTTTTTTATCAGCTCACCTGGAAAGAAAAATCTCTGTCCAATAAGCAGTGAAAATCTTGGTTAGATGATCTGTTGATCCGCATGCGTAAGGAGGTAATGTTTCCCACTTCTAGGACTTTCTTTTGCTATTTACTTTGTGTTCATGAAGTATATTGAAAGGGAATGTTAAAAGTAACAAATGGATAAAAGAAGCCAACACACGTATGCCATTTCTAATAGTGCAGGGTCTACATTTTGAGAGGCGGTTAAGAAAGTGACATTTTTGAAAAAGCTTGATGTGTAGACCTTTTAAGGCGCAAGGTGCTCAGAGTGTCTCAGTAATAGCAAGTATGGGGAGATAATTGACTCCACTAAGGGCATCTAAAAAGCACTCTGAGATGAGAGCTGTATTTAAGGAAAGTTTTATCATCTGCTTTTAAATGCCAAGCCATGCACCGTTTTTGCCTGTGGGGAGGGAATGTTTCTTAAATGCCAGCATTAAGTGCAGAATATTGCCTGATCTGTGGGTTTGAGATTCATCTGCTTGCAGAGATAGGGGGGTGGTCAACCTGTGTCTGACTGACTTCTTACAAAGAATGGTACAGGAAGTAATTTGTCAGAGCTCCCTGCAGCCACTGTTGCTGTCTAAAAAGAAGAGGTGTAGCATCTAAAGGAAGAGTACGCACACACTGTCACAGTTTTACTTAAAATCTTTTTTTAAAAACACGTGTGTTTCACACAAAACCTCCTCATTTTGACCATTTCTGCCTACGTTTATGAAAACATTTTTACATATGGCTAGTCTTCTTTTGTACCATCAACAATTTCCTGAACATTACAATGAAAAATGCAGTAAATCATCTGAAGTGCAATAACAGTGATGTAAGTATTAGGAAATCCCGTAAAGATTCAGCTCTCTTTATGGACATATGGATGTCTGCTCTATTCTAATCTGGAATAAAAAGTGCTTTAATTACAGGTATAGAACAACATCAACCTTTCTCATTCAATAAATTTACAGTTCAGAAAAAGGGGTCAAGAAGCAGCAGATGTTAAGTAAACTGGTTATTTTTTACCTCTGTTTGGCTGAAATAACTTGTCTCCCAGACTCGGGTCTGTGGAAAGGTTGCCCCTCTGCTTGATGCTGAACTCTTTCAACTGAAATGTTTCTGGTTCAGCCCATTTCATCTCGCTGCCAGCATCTCAGTGGGATTAAAGACCTGTTTTTACACAAGTTACATAACAAGCAGAATGAAAACTATCTCTGAGGTTAGAAAACAACATGTTGTGTAGAGGGTTGTGAAACTTTGCAAGGTCTGAAGCAGGTAACACTCTGCTTGTATGAAGGTGTTACCCCCACAAAGGCAGGTATTGGTTTGCGTTGCTTTCTCTGTCTGTTAGCAACATAACTCAAAGAGTTATACACGGATCTGAATGCAGTTTTAATAACATCTCAGGAATGAAATACAGACAGAGTAGGTAGATTTTCAGAGTGATGCTCATATGTGCCTCGATCCAGGAATTATCTTTTAAAATGATTGGCCATGTAACACAGAAATAATGCCCACTGGCTTGGTAGAGATCTGTGCTCATGACTGCTTCTGGTGCATGTAATCTGAGTCTTCAGTGACTGCATAAATGTTGCATCACAAGTAGATACTGCTTTAAGAGACCAAATAACCTCATTAGATTCAGTAGCACAAACAGAACAGGTCCTCCATTGTTGTTGTCGTGTAAGATGATTACATGTTAGAGATGATGTGAGCTGTGTGACATGGTGCATCATCCTGCTGGAAGTTCCTATCAGATGATGCTGCGTGTGCTCATAAAGGGATGGACATGGTCAGCAACTATACCCAGGTAGGTTAAACCGCTCCATGGTGGTACTAAGGGACAAGAAAATACCTCCCCCACCATTACACCAGCAGCAGCCTTGATCCAAAGCAGGATGGATCCATGTTTCCAGCAGATTCTGACGCTGCCATCTGAATGTGGAGCAGAAATGGACACTCATCACACCAGCAAAATGTCTCCATCTTCTGATGTCCAGTTTTGGAGTCTGGTTGAGCCTCAGTTTCCTGATCTTAGCTGCAGGAGTGGCTCCCAGTGTCTTCTGCTGCTGTAGAACATCTGCTTCAGGGTTGGACCCAGTGCTCGTTTCACTTTCCATCATCTCCAACCAGTCTGGCCGTTCTCTGACCTCAACCAAACCTTTGTTTCAGACGACTGCAGCTCGCTGGATGCTTTCTGTTTGTTAGAACAGTCTCTGAAAACATCGGAGATGGTTGTGTGGGAAAATCCAGTAAATACTCTGAGTGTTCAAAGTCACTGAAATCCCCTTTGTTGTTGTAGTGCTGCGATGTGATTGGTTGATTAGATATTTGTGTCCACAGAAAGTAGAGCAGGTGGGGCTGATGAAGTGGAAGTACCCGGCACAACTATAAGAACATCTGCATCTAATCAGAAAATGTGTGCCCGGATTTCTCCAACACTGATGTTAATATTGTCATTATGGCCGATGATCAATACGTATTTACCAACAGAAAATTTCTTTTTCTAAAAGTTAACGTGATTAAATTCTGTACAACATGAAAACTTTCCACCATTGCTGGTAAACTTCCGGATGCTGTTTGGCTGATTGGTGCGATTAGTGCAGCATCTTCTTTGTGTTATTTACTGTGTGTTACATACTGCTTTTCAGGCATCTTCTTTCTGCCCTGTAAAAAATAACCACATTACCTCTTCAGGTAATGCACGTGCTCAAACAAGCACCGCATGCTATGATATGAACAGTATATGAACCGTGTTTTGGGCGTTTCTCCCGTTAAGGTGGGAGTAAACAGAATATCTTTTAGATGATGATTGTCTTCCTGATATGCTCACATTGTTGGGTTTATGTTTGTGCAGCAGTAATTACAGAGGAGCTGCTGGTTTATGGTGAAGCCAAGCGTTGATGCAGCTGCACACACGTTTCTGTTGTGCAGCGGGGAAATAAAAGGCTTTATTGGACACCCTTGAGTTCATTATAGACACTGTGTTTCTCTCTGCCTGTTCAGTTTAGATAAACCTCTTTCTGACCAAGGCCACATCCCTCTCGCTCCAGGCCCCCACTAAATTGATTTCAGCAATAAAGTGACATTCTTGCCATAATATACGGATGGCCTTTAATTCCGGCTTGTTGCTGTGCCAAGGGGCGCTTGTTTAAGGCTTTATTTACACCCTTGCAGCACTGCTTGGTGGGCCGGGCTTCACGGTGGATGCCAGCAGAAGATTTCGATAAAAGGTTTGAAATGCCAAAAGCTCTTAAAGTTGCTCATACAATGTTTAAAGTAGTCAGCTATGAACTTGTGTGGGATGCACTACTTTAGCTGCTCTCAGACTTGTTGTCATCAAAAGGTTTGCAACTGTTGAAATTACTGCCCGTAAAGGTTTGATTTGCTTCACTTCCACTGCAGCCATGGGCGGACTCCCACTCAGCCAGCCATTTGAATTTGAAGTTGTGTTTTGACCTCAGAGTATTCAGCTCCGTTTACGCCTGTAAAGCAGCTCAATCTTTCAGGCTTGTGTTTGTGTATCTTAGCTACAGGGTGTCCTTTAACTCAGAGTACAGTAACACAAGTGTATAAGGTTCATTTTAATATGTAGAATCAGTGTTTTGTTTCTTGGGGGGAGGGGGATGGTGTTGCGTCTACAAGCTGTGCCATCAATCAGAAGCTTCACGCCTGACCTGTGAAAGACTGTAATTAAGTTAGCCTAATTAACTTAATGAAGTGTCACACTTGGCTGCCTTTACTATTTGAAGTAAATTGAAAGAAAAATAGGCATCATTACTCATCAGCTGCTCCGGTCTCCAGAGAGCGTCGCGAGGAAGGGATTTTTGTCAGCTCTCCATCCTGCCGGGATCTATCTCCGCTGAAAAATCTAACCTTTAGTCTGATTTTATTTTCTCAATGAGGCATTTTTCATCAGCAGCCTATCACTTTAATCAGGATCTTTGCAGCATTTATAAAATGAAGATAAATTGCCAAGTGTGATTTGATTTTATTGTCCTCTATTTCTCACCCGTGTTCAAGTTTAATCTGGATGTCTTTGAGGAGTGCGATCAATAAGACCAACAGTTGAGGTGCTTAAAGTATGATAACCTCATCAATGATGCTTGTCTTTTAGACTTGGGCAAAGTGTACTCACAGTTTAATGTGATTTAAGGCAAGCAGGAGGGGACTAAATGGGGCCTACGAGGAGCGCAGCAGCATGTTCGGGGGTGGCCTGGTGGGACGGCCAACACGAAGGGAAAAATCAATGGCGAGGAGTCACCTCAATCACTTTAACTAGGCGCTACAGATGCCCAGGCCCCACTCAGGGGCCAATTTGTGGAATAAACAGGAGTGTGTGATTGCTGCTGGGATCCCCAGTGAGCTGGGGGAGTCCATATCTCCAGACCTGGCTCTGTTCTAATAACCCGATTAGCGACCACTTGTCAGTATTTTATGGTCATAAACAGTTTAGCAGAAAGTGAGCGGCAGTGGCAGACTCCATGAAGATCTGCTGTGTAGGCAGGAAACACAGACGGTAAATATTCATTTTCTACTTTATGTTTTTCAAATAAACCCACTGCTGAATATCATGCTAATTTAAATTTGTGTCCTAAATTTGTCCTCAGCAGGTTTATGCTACGCTTCTGTTTCAGGCTGAATGAAATAATTATTCATTCATCAGCAGGATTTTCTGCTCTTCTTCCCTCAAATCATACTGACCGGAAAACACAATTATTTATTCATTAGACATTCTGTGCCACTGTGAAATTGCTACATATTCCTACAACCCCACACTGTGTTAAAAGAAAATGTTTTAATTAAAAAAATATTTATTTGCACCAAATTATAACAAAATCATCTCAAAGCACTTGTAACTAGACTGTCCTCAAAACTGATGGATTGATGTTGGAGCAGGGTAATGTTGAAAATCACTATTGTGAAGAATTTCATAGGCTGTTGGATCCACTTAGTTTGACTCAGCTGTGTTGAACGAGGCATCCACTAAAAACATGCAGAACAGGAGTCCCTAAAGACCACCTTCTCATTTCCTCATTAACCATGTGGAAGGACATGTCCCTGATAGTGGAAAGACACGTCCGTGATCATGGAAAGACGCATCCGTGATCGTGGAAAGACGCATCCGTGATCGTGGAAAGACACATCCGTGATCGTGGAAAGACACGTCCGTGATCGTGGAAAGACACGTCCGTGATCATGGAAAGACGTCGGTGATCGTGGAAAGACACATCCGTGATCGTGGAAAGACACGTCCGTGATCGTGGAAAGACGCGTCCGTGATCATGGAAAGACGCGTCCGTGATCGTGGAAAGATGCGTCCGTGACCGTGGAAAGACGCGTCCGTGATGGTGGAAAGACGCGTCCGTGATTGTCAGTCTGTGTGAGAAGTTGGAATTATTGGCATTGAGCAGAGAAAACATGTGAGGAGATGCAGAAACTACTAACACTGGGTTAAGAGCTGTTCAACACATTGTTATAAACTGGAAAGACAGTGGGACAGTGGAGACCTATCGTCTTCAACGACCTCTGTCGTTATGCGTTCAAAGGTTCGTGGCTTTTAATGTTAGATTTTCTGTCACTTCCTTTTATTTTAATCATAAATAGTTTCTATGTTGTCCTAAAGTCACAGGTTAGACAGTGTCACATATTTAGGTGTAACAGAAGTGTTCCTTATCAAAGTTTTTATGCTAATCGAAATGTTTGCTAAAGGACAATCTGGATTTTACCCGTATGAAATAATTAGTTTTGGTGAATTTGAAGGTCTCTAAAATCTGGACCGTCCTCACCTCCTGCTGCTGTGAGACGCCACAGTGCTGCAGTTTGCTCATCACTAAAGCAGAACATTTGCTTTACATAATTATGTGAATGTGGAAGCAGAAAGCAACAAAATGTTTGCAGTTTCTGAAATGTGTGCAGGTTTAGGCTCGATAACAGCCAGAAACATGACGACACTTTGTATGTAATGTAAATGTGACTCGCACTGCAAAGCTCTGCTCAGTATTTACTGACTTTCTTATCTCATTTTGTTTGCTTCAATCACATAAATACAATTATTATTATCAGTTATAAATACAGAATAAAAACCTCTGATGTGTTTTAATGGATTGGATAATGGTTTGATAGGTGTTTTTGGAACAATGTAGGTGTTACTAACTTACTTTGAGCTCTTTTCCTGCAGACATGCGCGTTCACTCAGATAATCAGCTCAAAGCTTCGTGATAAGATGAATCTCGGTCTCATCAGAGAATGAAGGGACTGAACCTCTGCCAAACGTAGGCTGTATTTCTGTGAACCAGATTTCAGAAGATCAGTAACTATGGGTTGATTTCCATTCAGATGGGAGCCGCTCCTCCTCCTTACTGCTAGCTGCAGTGTCATAACTTTGCTACTTTCCCCGGCTGCTCAGATGACCTACTGTGTCTGTGGACACATGCATACGTCTGAACAACCACCCCATAAGAGCGTCATTCAAAATGTTATGCCATGTTCAGGCTCCAGTTACCAGGTGAGAGGCAGATTCTGTGTGTTAACAATGGAAACACACCTGTAGTGATATCTATCGTGCACGTGTCTGGAGGCGCTTCAGGGAAAAGATCCTAAATTACAGTTTTTTTTCTTCCACAACGCTGAGACATTGCAGCCGAGTTTCACTTCACACACTAGCAAAAGGATCAGATTCAGCAGAGAAACACGAGAAGACAGAAAAAAGAATCAAGATAAGACTTTTACTGGCTGGCGAGTGCTCAGAGTACAAGTAGGATGCAGGATGGAGGACTGTGTGGGAACATGAATGTGTCTCTAAAGTACACGGCTTTCCTCAGAGCGCTGAAACAAGTCGATATGAAAGCTCATGTTGCTCATCAGCTGCAGCTACGCCTCTATTTACTGTCCGTTAACATGAAAATGATGTGAAAATAAAACTTTGCTTTTGATTAAAAGGATGACGTGTAGTGGAAATGTATTTACATTAGATTACCACACTTAGCGTGTCCGGTCTGTGCGAGCAGAGCTCATTATGTCGTGTAAAACAGCGTTTAGCCTAAACTCTCTTTATCCTTTCACACCTTTTTCTTTTGTCTTCAGACACGTCTGTATTTTAAATCCTTCCCTCTTCCTGACTGCATATTCCACTCACAGTTATCTGAATAAAGCCTGCTTGTGCGTTTCAGTTCTGATTAAATTAGGCGTTTCCTGGTAAGTTCATCTCAGTATCAGTCATGCCTCACTAAGATGGAGATTTGTTTCTGGGGATGAAAAAAAGACATTAAACACTGGCCTTTGTAATAAAAGAAATGGGAATGGCAAATATGAGCAGTCATCAAATTTAATTGTTCTCTCTGGTTTGTGGGAGCTGAGGAGCGGCGGGGACGGAGGTGGTTAAATGTAGCGGGTAACGTACTGCCTGAATGGGCTAATTATGACCCACAGCAGCGGTGTCATCGCCTGAAAACCACACACACACACACACACAAGCAATCTGTGTGGCACAGAGGAAATGCAAGTTTCATGTGTTTTATGTGTGTTTGACATGTTTTAGCAACGAGATACACAGAGGAAGGTGTAAAACTGCAGGAAAAATGCTACAAATAAAGCCAGAAAGAGCAGAAAACATTCAGTATAGTTTTTAGGTTTGATATCATCTCAAAACGGTGTTACTTTTACTTAAAAGAATTACATGAATTAATTTACAATTCTATTAAAACAAAACTAATATAATAAATGAGGAAAAACCAGATGAAAAGTGGACAATAAAATATGAATTATGTTTATACAAGCTGAAGGAGGAGAGAAAGGTAAAGGTAGTGATGTGGAAGGAAAAACAGGTTCAAATAAAACATCTCGTCTTATAGCCTCTTCCTCTCTTCTGATGAGGATGAGGATGTCTTCTGTAGTTATTCTGCTGAATCAGCGGACATTCAGTCCGTTACTCACAGTGTTTATACGACATAAAGCTGGAGAAAGACCCGGTATGTTATACCCGGTGTGAACAGGAAGACCTGCACACACAGGATCAGGATCCGCTGTAGGACCTGAACATTTGATTTAAATTACATTTCTTTTTGTCACTAATAATGATTTTTAGAGTCTATTAGAGTTGGTAATTATGTAATTAAAGCTGAGCATTTGGATCTGTTGTTGCGTTGGGCTCAGACTGGGGTCAGTCTGACACCTAATCGATGCTGCCTGATAACTCAGCTTACCCCGGCTGCAGAAACACTCGGGCTCGGGCAGGTCACTCGTGCTTGCACACATTCTGCAGCGCTAGCCGCTCTCATAAATAAACAGCATGAAAGCAGAAAACATGATAAGGAAATCAGTCACTCTAATTAACCGCTAATTCTTCTGAGGACTGTTCAGGCTTGATAAAGATGGTGAAGCTTAGTGAAGTACCTTTATGCTTCCTTCATGAAGCCAGTTCAGGAGGTGTATTGATTGCTGGTAGAGCATGTCTTTATGTTTGGGTGTGCAGGTGTGAGCCAGGAGGAGGATAAACGGGAGCCTCTGGTCTTTGTTGCCACCTAGAGTTCAGTCTTGCTCTCTCTGAGCATCACAGCACTGATAGCCTGCTGCTGCCCTTTAAAATGTCTCCTTAATTTGACTGGAAGACGTGGCATTTCATTATCATATATGTAGAAGTTAGTGCCAGAGGCTCTGCCTATGGAATGTGAGAGTGGAAAACAAAGCTCCCTCCTCTTCCTACTCCTCGTTTCTCCTCTCCTTTATCCCCCCTGAGGGATGGAGATATCCCACGATGCCAGAGCCCATCAGCTGCCGCAGGCTCTCTGAAGCCTACAAAGTGAATGTCTCTAGTCTGGACCAGTGATGCAGGTCACAGAGAGCGAACAGGAGGAGGTAGCAGCATGACGGCTTCCCTCAGTCTTCCTGCTCCGGATCGGTTGCTGTGCCACATGCTGGAAATTCAGACAAATCAACGATAACAGCTTTAATCCCTTTTTACCAAGGAAATGAACTGGTACTGACACCAGTTATTGATCCGATTACAAAGCAGATACAAACTGGTTTTCAGGGAGCTTCTTCATACCTTTTTATTTTTTACCCAGAGATGTTTATTCTGTTTCTACATCCACTACATGCAACTCAGGGCTATGTTTAATGGTTAATGAAACATGCAGTTATTGTTCTAGCACCAACAAAACGCAGGAACAAATGTTTAAATGTGCTAAAACCATGTGTGTTAACGGGGACGTTGTCAGATTAAAATGCCATCGTATATGTATGAAGCACAAAAAGCATCTATAAGGCTGCTCTCGTTGCTTTGCAATAACATTCACTTTATGTTTTCTGCCCTGTTAATACCAGATAAGCTGCTGTGATACATTAAGATCGAATAATGTGTATATGTGTGTGTATATATGTGTATATGTGTGTGTATATATGTGTATATGTGTGTGTATGTGTGTGTATATGTGTGTAAAT
>JBAMHV010000018.1:930565-942092 GCA_037177535.1 Pseudomugil gertrudae
CGTCATGTCCTGAGCATGGACCGTCCACACGTCATGTCCTGAGCACGGACCGTCCACACGTCATGTCCTGAGCACGGGCCGTCCACACATCATGTCCTGAGCATGGACCGTCCACACGTCATGTCCTGAGCAGGGACCGTCCACACATCATGTCCTAAACATGGACCGTCCACACATCATGTCCTGAGCATAGACCGTCCACACATCATGTCCTGAGCATAGACCGTCCTCACGTCATGTCCTGAGCATGGACCGTCCACACATCATGTCCTGAGCAGGGATCGTCCACACATCATGTCCTGAGCATGGACCGTCCACACATCATGTCCTGAGCAGGGATCGTCCACACGTCATGTCCTGAGCAGGGACCATCCACACATCATGTCCTGAGCAGGGACCGTCCAAAAGGGGGCGGAGCCTACCGGCAGGTTTTTTAGGTTCGGTGGGATCTGCAGGATTTCCTGATGGTACCTGAACACATCACAACCATCACAGTCTAACACACACACACACACACACGCACACAAACACACGCACACACACACACACGCACACACACACACGTGTGTGACGTCAATGCTGATTGGTTGAAGTGTTTGAGGCGCTCGCCGCCTGTTGCCTGGCGACAAGCAGCAGTGTGAGGACATGTGACTGAAGTGTGGTTAGCCTTCTTTGTGGGGACAAATGTCCCTCTGAATGTCTTCAGGACCTCAACAGCGCGATCAGACACACACACACTCTCTGATCAGGTGATTGATGAGCCATTATCGGTGTGTGTGTGTGTGTGTGTGTGTGTGGTTTACGTGCGTCTGATGACGTCAGTGGCTGAATGGGGGGCGGAGTTTGTCTGGCCAGGACAAAGCAGATTGGGGGTAATTAAACCAACACACACACACACACAAACACCCACACACACACACACACATCTATCACAGAGAACATGCTAACCTCTGTAGCTCCGCCCCTTCCAGAGGAAATAGTTGCTAATAACGACCTATCGCCACGGTGACAGCTTACAGGCAGGTCAGAGGTCACGGGGAGAATTCTGGCTTATGATTGGCTGAAGCAGAGCAGACACCTGGAAAGACCTGATCCTGGAGTCCTGCTCCTGGAGTCCTGGAAAGTCCTGCTCCTGGAGTCCTGGAAAGTCCTGCTCCTGGAGTCCCGGAAAGTCCTGGAAAGTCCTGCTCCTAGAGTTCTGCTCCTGGAGTCCGGGAAAGTCCTGCTCCTGGAGTCCTGGAAAGTCCTGCTCCTGGAATCCTGCTCCTAGAATCCTGGAAAGTCCTGGAAAGTCCTGCTCCTGGAATCCTGCTCCTAGAATCCTGGAAAGTCCTGGAAAGTCCTGCTCCTGGAGTCCTGGAAAGTCCTGGAAAGTCCAGCTCTGCTGTGATTCCGGATCTGAAGTTTTCTTTCATCCCAGAACTTCATAAAATCTCTTCAAGGTTCCTGGAACGTCCTCCAGGACCTGACAGAGATCCATTAAAGTTGATTCATTATTGGTTATTTTCACTGTTTTTATTCTGGTTATCCCTCTGAGTGTGTGTGTGTGTGTGTGTGTGTGTAATATCACAGCTAGGTTACATCAGGAATGTGATTTTGTAATGGGTAATTTATAATTGTACCAAATTGATGAGCTGCTTATGAGGTCCGAGGTTCAGATGAGTATTAAAGCGTTCAGCTGGCTGCATGCACCAGCTGTTCTACCACAACAACACTATTAGGTTAGCATATTATGGTCCTTCATGTACTCTCTAACAGCAGTCACACCCCTTCTCCAACACTTTTCATAAAGTCCCTGGATGAAATGTGCATTTCTAACATGATTTACGGCTCATCTTCTGGCTCTTCACATATGCTTGCTGCAGAGGACGTTTCTGTAAACACTCTACATAAGCCTGACCACAAGTGCAGATAAATAAGGAGGCTTTTATCGGCACGTCATCTTCAGATGTGGTTTCAGGATTGTGTGTTACTGAAAATTCAAAGAAAAAGAAGATTAGGCCCACGTGTTTCCTTCCTCCTCCCAGACCGGAGGAGGAGGCTCATACAGCAGGATAATACCAGGAATGCTGTGCCGTCTCCATCTGCTTTTCCTCAGGCACAAACAGGATTGATAGGCGGCTGAGAGGCTGGAATGGCAAGGATAAAGAGCACATATGAAATCCTGTGAAGGCCCTCAGAGGCCAGGGGTATCATTGTCACTTCCTCCCCAAGGACTGACACTAAATCAGTGCAGGAGGAGTCACTGAAGGCACGTCTCTGGTCTTATGAGTTAGTTAGCATGGGATGGCCCCTCCTTCCTTCTTGTTTCCATTTAGGAAGTGACTGGCCCTTCCATAATGAATGGTACCACAGGTAATTGGAAAATTGGCAGGCTTGTCTGGAAGATTTGGTAGATGGTACAAGTGTATACGATGGGGGAGTTCATGAGGCGTCCCCCCACATTGAGATTTATGTCACGCCTTATAGACCAGCAAGAAAGCATCCAGAGTTCAGAAAATAGCAGCACATTTTTCTTTAGAGAAGACTGCATATCAATACAGCTCCAGAAGCTCTGACAAGGCTCCTGTTAGTCGCAGATGATTCACGGACAGCGCTTCCATTAACCCCAACCTTCATTTAATGTTCCTACACATGTCTTAACATCGCTGCACATTTATTTACAGTAGACTCTATGATGTTCATCTCCAAACTGATCCATCTGATGCATTTTTAGCTTTGTCTGTATGTGGAAAATTCCACCATTACAAAGAAATAGTCAGTTTATTCTATTATACAATTCTCAGTAGTTTAATAAAACTGTATAAGTGTATAAACCAGGTCATAACAAGCTAAGGAAACCAATCCAGCTCTCCATCCAGGAGGAGACAGTGGAGAGGAAACCATCAGAACCAGAACCTGAAAGGAAAAACTCCCTCTGAACCAGTAAGAAGGGACTGGTAGGGGATGCAGAGTGCAGGAAGCCATGGGGACAGTTTTACACACTCGCTATGGGAACTGTGTTCATTACAGACATGATCTCTGGTGTAGCAACATGCTAGCTCAGCTGCTAGTTTTCATCTCCATACTTCATACAAAGTAAACTCCGGTTTTCTATTCGTCCATAATGGAATTATTCAGGTCAATATTTTACTGTACAGGTTAGACTGAGCTGCTGTTACACGTTATGAACTGTTAACTGGTGGGACTGTTTCCATCTGTCTATCCATCCATCATCCATCCATCCATCCAATCCATCCATCCATCCATCATCCATCCATCCATCATCCACCCATCCATCCATCCATCCATCCATCATCCATCTATCTGTCTATCCATCCATCTGTCCGTCCATCCATCCATCCATCCATCCATCCATCCATCCATCCATCTGTCTGTCCATCCATCCATCCATCCATCCATCCATCCATCCATCCATCATCCATCCATCCATCCATCTGCCTATCCATCATCCATCCATCTATCCATCCATCCATCCATATGTCCGTCCATCTGTCCATCCATCCATCATCCATCTATCTGTCTATCCATCCATCTGTCCGTCCATCCATCCATCCATCCATCCACCATCCATCCATCCATCCATCCATCCATCAGTCCATCTGCCCATCAAATCCATCCATCCATCCATCCAATCCATCCATCCATCTGTCCATCCATCTGCCCATCGAATCCATCCATCCATCCATCCATCCATCTGTCTGTCTGTCCGTCCATCCATCCATCCATCCATCTGCCCATCAAATCCATCCATCTGTCAATCAAATCCATCCATCCATCCATCCGTCTGTCTGTCTATCCATCCATCCATCTGCCCATCAAATCCATCCATCCATCCATCCATCCATCCATCTGTCCATCAAATCCATCCATACATCCATCCATCCATCCATCCATCCATCTATCCATCCATCCGTCTGTCTGTCTGTCTGTCTGTCTATCCATCCATCCATCCATCCATCTGTCCATCAAATCCATCCATCCATCTATCCATCCATCTATCCATCCATCTATCCATCTATCCATCCGTTTGTCCATCCAATAAATGAGTGAGTGAATAAATGAATAAATAGGGGGAATCTTTCGTTGCCTAAGTAAATGTTTTTAGCCTTGTAGGTGTCGTCGTACATACATGAGGAAGGGCATTAATGAAGCTTAGTGAGGAAAGTGGTTGATGTTTAACTGAAGGGTCAGTTTTCAGCTGGATTTGGCAGCACTGCAGCAAAGCTTTAGGGCAGGATAAGAACCAGAGCTGCTTGGACTCATCACCATAACAACAGCTGCTTAACTCAACTTTATTGTTGCTTCTGCATGGGTAATAAAACATTTGTTCACTGTAACATGTTGTCACTTTCTCTGTTGAGCAGCTCTGAGGTGATCACAGAAAGAAAAGCCTGAAAGTGGAATCAACATCCAGAGGAGAAAGGTTTAAGGCCATTAATACCAATAATCACAAGCTGAGGAATAATGAGACTGAATGATCCAGGAAATGGTTTTCTGAGGATGAGGTGGTCTTTGTTTTAAAAAACTGGGAATAGCAAAGTGCCTGGGAATCGAATGATAAATTAAATTCCCCATTATGATGAATCCTCTGAAGATTTTCTTCACAAAGGTTTTCTAATTAGCAAACTCCGAGCAGAGCTAAGATAAAGATGGCTGAGAGAGGCATTATTTATGTTTGGTAAGGCTCAACATGCTCTGTAGGCAAGTTAAAGAAATTTCAGCTTATTTAAGAATAAATGTCTTTGGTGAGTAGACAAAAAAAAAAGCACGTGAGTCAAATCATCCTTGACTGACAGGAAATTAGCAGCCAGCTATTGTCTCTCCTCGGTTGCTGGAGGCAAATGGATTGGTGAGGTGCTGTGAGATCCTAACCTGGTGATCACACATTCTGGTGTGTAGATGTGTCTATTAACCTCTGGAGGGGGGGTAATTGTATCTGTCAGAGCTGTTTAATCACCGCTGCAGCTCTCACCGCTGTCACTTTCACTTTGTCTGCTAGCTGCTGCTCTCTCTGCTTAAAACTCACATTTACATCCACAGTTTCACCAGTTGGGAATAAACAGGTCCAGTTCGGGTGCCATGGTTTGTAACCAGTGAGCTTGTAGGGCAGCACCAGAACACCCAGGTGATCTCACCTGTGAAGGCGTGCTTTTTTTTTGCTACTCTTCCAACCATATTAACAACAGTATCCGTCTTCATCGTGTCTCTTCTATGAGAAGGGTTCGGAAAGCGTACCGATGTTATGCTGCAGCTTGTAATTTAACCAACCGCTGTTGACTGATCTTTATTGGCTGTCCTGTTCCAGCCGATTTAAAGTGCTGCTGCTCACTTCTAAAGTTTTAAACAGCATTGCACCATCTTGTTTTGCTGACTTTGTACAACCTTACATTCCTTCACATGCTCTTTTTTTTGTTTTTGCTATATTATGGTCAGCTGTAACATGACTCAGCATCCCAGAAGTACAATGTGAAGGGTAGTTTCTAAGCTTTGGGAGGCTGCAGGACAATGGCAACTCCAGGAATGGACATGAAAGATGCCACTGTGCCATCAAAATGAGTTTTCAGCAAGTTACACTGCTTCTTTAGAAATCTCTTAGATACTCCCGGCGCACACACAAGATAATTGTTGGGGAAGTTTACACTCTGACTCTCTGAAGCCAATTCATATCCCACAAACACAAGCAGCACATCGCCATAATAGGAATTTTGATTGTCTGTAGGCTAGTAGTAGCAGAACCGGAGCTGATAGGCCAGGTCTGGAAGCACTTTGTGAGTGTCTGCTCACATAGATGTGCACTCTGTGGATATTATTAACTATGGATGAACCATAGATCCACCCAGTTGGTCAAAAGAGAAACATGTCTGAAACATTAACTGTCTAACACATTTATTACATAACATAATATACATTACCTGGTATATCATGGCATACATACCACTGGCCGGTTACCGGGTTAAGAAGTAACAAAACAGGATAAAGGTAAATATGTTTGACAGCTGCTCAAATTGTACTGCTTGTTCCAATGAAGTTACAGCAAATTTAGATACAATAACATTATCTAAACTAAACCCAGCTGACTTCTAATTCATGCTGATGTCCAAAAAGCTCCAGATTGTCCCAAAATGTTAGCAGCACCAAACTAAAACCTCCGTGGGGGCTTCTCTGTCTGCTCAAGTTCTGGCAAATTTGTAGTTCAAGGGGTTGCTGAAGGTGATGAATGGTGTCTGTGTGGAGGGAATTACTGTCAGCATGGTTTCATCCAAAAAACAGGCAAGGACAGAATGTCACATTCTGAAATGTACTCAGGCGTAGTAAAAGACACCACATTTCTGACATTGTGAATCCATCCCTGCATGTTCCTGCAAGTCCCTACACATCCCGACATGTCTGTACAGGGTCCTTACTGGTCCCTACTGGTCCCTAAAGTTCTGTACAGGGTCCTTACTGGTCCCTAGAGGTCTGTACAGTGTCCTTACTGGTCCCTAGAGGTCTGTACAGTGTCCTTACCGGTCCCTAGAGGTCTGTACAGTGTCCTTACAAGTACCTAGAGGTCTGTACAGTGTCCTTACCGGTCCCTAGAGGTCTGTACAGTGTCCTTACCGGTCCCTAGAGGTCTGTACAGTGTCCTTACAGGTCCCTAGAGGACTGTACAGTGTCCTTACTGGTCCCTAGAGGACTGTACAGTGTCCTTACCGGTCCCTAGAGGTCTGTACAGTGTCCCTACTGATCTATACAGTGTCCCCCGAGGTCCCTGTATACCCCAAACCCCTTAAAAGACGTTATGCTTTATATTTCTCTGTTTTTTTCCATTTTAAGTAAAAAGTCCTGGTGGGATTTTTATGATGTGTTTCTGAGAACGGGTCCTTGTCTGAATTAAACAATCTGAATCAGCACAAGAATCCTGGAATTATGGAGTCCTTTTTACCGTTTTCAGGATAAATGCATATAACTTCACAGTAGATGGTCAGAAAATCCAGGAGAAGTTCCCAGCAGGGTTTTTTTAAAGATATCAAAGATAGATGTGGACCTTGGTGACATTGTGGATGCTCCCATCCAGAACAGGAACAACTTTTTACTCCAAGAGAACAAATCAAGAAACATGCAACAAACACCACAGAGTGGAAATGAGCTTCTTGGTGGAGTTCTGACCTCTCACTGTGCTTCTTGAGTTTAACATCATCTATCCATTATCTACCGCTTATTCCCTGAACGGGGTCGCAGGACGAGCTGGAGCCAATCCCAGCTGACATTAGGAGGGAGTACACCCTGGACAGGAAGTTACAGTATATATAATATATTCAGTACTTAGTATATTAGTGTAATATAAAACTAATACTCATATATTAGTATATTTAGTATATTCAGTATTTTTAGAGTTAACCTTTATATTTATATCCTTTTTATTTGTTATTTACATTTTTATTATTTTGACTTACATTCATTTTACGTGTTTTATTTTTAGATACTTTAACCTTTGTTTTTATGTAAAATTGGATTACATTACATTCATTACATTTCTATTTATCTTTATTTATTTTATTTGCATATTATTTCTTGTATTTATCTTTAACTCAGATTTATTGTTTAATTAGTAACTTTTTCATATGATTTATATATTTATTTTAACTCTAATATTCATTCTAAATCTTTTGCAGATTTATTTACATTTCTAAATTTTATGTATAATATTTTATGTAAAATCAACTTGGAATGTTTATTTCATCTTAACTTTTTAACATATTTTAGGATTTATATTTATTTTTTATTTAAATGTATTTATTTGCATTTTGTTTAATTATATGAATCGTGTTTATATTATATATTCTTATATGTCGTCTACCTTTATTTGAACTTATTTATTCTTTTTGATTATTTATGATGATGCAGGCTTGTTTTATTAAAGCTGATGTGTTAACGCAGAAAGATGTTTTAATCATTTAATCATGTCATCACGTCACATCTCGGTCATCATGCTGCCTCACATCCATCACTCCATCGAGTGGCATCACGTCCATAACGTCACATCACGTGCATCCTTTTATCTATAGCTACGTATCATGTCCGTCATTATGCATTGCATCATCACGTTGCATCATATCACGTCTATCACATCATGTACATCACAACACATGATGCAACATTGTCATGTCACATTTAAACATGCACATCACGTCACATCAAGTTGTATCACACCCGTCACCAAGCAAATGTCCGTCATGTCTATCATGTTGCATCTGTGACGGCCCCAGCTTTTGCCCTCGTTAATAGTCTGCAGGTGCCGTCTAACTGTGGCTAAAAATCCTTTGCTAGACTGATCTGCATCTCCCAGGCAGAGGCTGTGAGGTCACAGAGTGCTGCGCTTTGCTTGTGCCTGAGTTGCTTAGAATAAAGTTTTGGTGTAACTTACCACATGTGCCTGCCTCCTCTTTTGTCACGATCCCTGAGCGTTAAGTAACACATCACATTGCATCATGACTACGTATGACGTCCGTTATGTTACATGACGTGGCATTACGTGTATCCCGGACACATCATTAATAATGTTAACACACACACACACACACACCTCAGTCCAGGGGCCGTCTTTTGTTCACTGATAAAAATGTTGTGTCCACTCTCCACCACCACCACCACCTCTTTCAAAGCAATCAAATAAATGTGACAATCCCTCGTTAGTCGCTTTTTTATCTTTGTTGACTGAATTTAAGGTCAGATTGGATCAACGTGCTCCAGAACATTCTGCTTTTATTCTCCTGCAGGTAATCAGACAACCTCTGTGCACTAACAAAGAAGGAAATGAAGAGCCTCATCTTTTCTGTCTTTCCTACCTTCTCTACAGTCTGTGATGTCTATGTGATGTGCTCTGTCGTTACAGGAGGAGGAGGAGGAGGAGGAAGAGCCTCTGGAGGAGGATGACTCTGTTAAGGAGGAAGCAGCAGAGCAGGAGATTCCCAACTGATTTGACAAAAACATCTTCACCTCCAGTTTTTGCCTTTTATCTGTTCAGACTGCAGCACATTGAACTTTCTACTAGTCTCCCAAAGTTTGGACGCAGCCAGTTGGCGTCTCCGAAAGGATCACAAACCAGAGATGTATTTTAGAAAATAGAAACACTTCTCAGATGTTAATAATTACAAATACAGAGTTTCTACTTTTTATGGACAGACACAACAGATATCTTCAATCTCCAAACTATCTATTTTCATACACTAAACATCGGTCAGGATTTTACATGAAAAGCCAAAGCGAGCGCGCTCGCACCACAGCAGCATCTGGATGGACATGTTTTTTCATGTCTCCTCATGAACCATGCCCTTCTTCTTCCACAAACCATGAGCCCTGAAGCATGAAGAGGTTAGACATATGGACCCGACTAGGTTCAGCTTCTATGACTGTTATGATCAAAGTTTCAGGCTGAAAATCTGACGTTAACCCATGAAGTGCCAAACAACCTGAAGCTTTTTGCTTCACAAATATTAAGTTCAAATGAAACCTGTGTGGCTGAGTTCATTTAGTTATATATTATACTTTAATCCGCTTACCTAAACATTTTCATGTATTTGTACTCTGACTAAAATGTCCTTTCGTCTTTCAGAAAGTTGTTTTTTCTCATTTTAAAGTCAGAAAGCTTTAATGATAAACTTTTCACGGCTGAAGAAACATTTTAATCCTCCAATCAGAAGAGAGATTCCTGTTTAAAACATCACACATCAGGGAGAAGTATATTTTCCCTGTGGGATTTTCATACTTCTTCCTGGTTTGTATATTTGGTCTGAGAGAGCTAAAGGTGCTGCTTCTCTGAACACCAGGACTTTATTTCACTTCTTTTTGCTTTTGAAACTCATATTTACGTTTCACATATGAACACACTGTAGAATAGTGTTTTTCAGGTCTGCCTTCGTACCAAGTTGGACCCCTTTTCCCTCCAGATCCCACCTGATGGCTGGAATCAGACATATAAGGACCTATAAACTCATTCTGCTGATTTGCTATAATAAATCCTATATTTTCATCCTTTGTTGTCATAAATAGTTTTTATTCTGTTAATATATCGGCTGAGATTTACAGGAAATGTTACATTGCTGCTAAATGAATCATTACTGCTGTTAAAAAGCAGCTTTTGTTCCTTTTTAAATAATAAAACCAAATGACTGAAGCTGTTTTTAAAGGTTTGCACCTCTATTAAATGATTTTGTGTGTAACAATGCAAATATCATCATTAATTGAAATTAATTTCAAACATTCAGTAACTTTCTCGCCCGTAGGCAGCTGGGATTGGCTCCAGCCCCCCCGCGACCCCGCTCTGGGATAATGCGGTTGAAAATGGATGGATGGACATTCAGTAACTTCTCTGCTTGTACATCGTATCTCCAAACAATGAGTGGAAGTAAATAAAATGGATCACACTGGTGATGGTGATGCAGTAAAGCAGCTGGATCAGACAGAACCTGTAAAACAGACAGCTGTAATGGCATCATGCTCAATTAAGCAGCATCACGAGAGGTACATGTGCTGGTGCTGGTGGATGGGAGTAAGCAGGAAGTGGTGACACGACAATGGGAGCAGCCTCCTCTGTTGCCGTGGGAGCTGGCTGTTAAGCACCGCTCCACGCTCATCAGTGGGAGCTGTTTAGTATTCTGCGGGTGTAAATAGGAGTTTGGCGGGGCACTGGGTGGCAGAGTGGGCCACTCTGTCATTAATGTGCCCATCGCTGTTATAATATGCCTAATGACATCGCTCTCAGATGGCATGCTGGGAGCTCGACCGCAGGGAGCCCAACTCAAACGTCTGCAGGCTCCGACGCCTTCCATCATCAATTCTGCATGTCTGTTCACCAAAATCTGAAAGCTCCAGATAATGTCTTTCACAGTTCAGCAGTCTTACAGGGCTTCCCTCCTGCCCGCATTGAAACGGGCAAATTAATAGTTCCTTTCAAACAAATTGGAATTACACCCCTCGATGCCTTAATGTCACAATGTGAGACGTCTCAGGTCTGACTGCTGATGGAGGATGAAGATCTGAGGAAGACCCCCCTCCCATCCCCCGTCTCCCAGCATGGACCAGTACGGCGCAGTATTGTCTGTGAAAATGGAAGATTGGGAGTTTTATCTGCAGCAGTAGCGGGGAAACCCTCTCTGGAGCTTTTAGATGTTATTCTCAGGGCCATTTATCTACAGAATGTCTGTAATGCTGTTAAACCACAGATACAAGTGGTTTCTGCTCATGTTGCACTGTGGAATATCTGAGAGGAGAAACATTTCATGCTTTGGAAACGATGCTGCTTATTTATTTGCAACCATTGTAGGTTGTTTTTGAGTTGAATGCATAGATGAACTGAGTTATTGACCACTTCCTGACTTCCTGTTTCATTAGATTCAGAAAAGTTCCCTCTAGTTTCTGATTTTATAAGAAAATATTTTAATATCCGCTCACATTCACGTGGCTTTATTAGTGATGTGGAACATGAGATTCTCATCATTAGTGATGTGGAACATGAGATTCTCATCATTAGTGATGTGGAACA
>JBAMHV010000018.1:950010-966236 GCA_037177535.1 Pseudomugil gertrudae
ATGTTTATTGTCTGCACCTTGGGTCTGCGCGGAAAGCAATTTCGATCCTCTGTATGTCTTGTACATACGGTAGAATTGACAAATAAAGTGACTTTGACTAAAAACAAATAACTACAACATATTAAAGCATACAATTAAACTTCACTAAATAATGAAAAAAATCCTGAAAGTCAGAAACAATAAAACTTTAAGAACTCTGAAGATGATGTTCCTCACGCTGCCTTACATCCGGACCCTGGAGCTCCATCACAGCCTGGAGCCAACAGAACTACATCAGACCACCAAACCGGACCCCTCATCACATGTTCACTACTGATGACATAATCAGGACACGATGAGCCTAAAGACAGATTCAGTGTTTTAGCTTTGATTCTAATAAGCACTTCACGCTGGATCCCCACACATTGTCTGCTTATCTGAAATATATAATATATGAAATTTAATACAGTTTACAATCTTCTACAGAAAAATCCTTCATATAACAGTTTATATCACATCATAAAAAAGATTTTCTTTATTTTAATGTGTATTTGACCATTTCTGGGACATGTGACACATTTTATGCTGCATTTCTTTATCTAAACAAACCACTCTTTCATTTCTATTTATTTTAATAATATTTTGCCTTCATAATGTATTAATTTTTCATTATTTATATCATATGCAATCTTGTCATTGTGAATATTGTCAGGCATTAAGCGGTTAATAGATTGACACACTGTTGGAGCACTTTGAGTGGCAGGCAGGAAGAAATGAAAACCACCAGGCTCACCAGGCTCACCCGGGGATTCAGGCTGATGTGAGCACCCATCTCCTCAGGAGCCATTCAGGAAGGCTCTTTTTAGCTGGAGAGCAGCAGATGGTATCAGAGAGGGAGAGGATGGAGATACAACAGGTACAGCAAGTTAATAAGTGTGTTGAACAAACTACGGCAGGACAAGACTTAAGTGAGATGAAGTAACCTCATCCTGACTCTGAACAGGCCCTGAAGCTGTTTACATGTTTATTCTCATGTGTTTCTCATAGAGCTGATCTGTTGTAGCAGCAGGACAGACTAGCACCCTGTTGAATAACTAATCTGTGGAGAGACAACGTTGTCATTTAGATTTTTAACAATAATTTTTTTGGGTGTTATTTTATCTGCAAAGAGAAGAAGTGTGACTTTATGCTTATAGGAGCCAGTTAGACTCATGTTTTATAGACTAAACAAATACCCCCATTCCCTGTAAAGAACATTAGCATTAGCAACACTAAAGCTAATTAATGTTTTACTAGATGTTTATTCGTGGCGTAATAAACAGCAGTGAAAGTGAGAAACAGTTTGCACACTGAGCATCTAACAGGTGCTTACAGTGTGAGGCTCCTGCATAGGTGCATCTCGTGCACATGGCTGCAGGGTTGCAGGGAAACAACAAGGCTTTTGAATTTTAAGTGACATTTCTAAACCCTTCTCACACATTTCTAAATCCTTGTGAGGTTTAATTACTTGTAACAAGCTTTCCGTCTCCTCTTCCACCCGTACATAACAGCATATTTACCTGGTACAGACCGGATGACTGGTCCCTGCATCACCGATGTGTTAATGCTAAAATACACGTTTACTTTTATAGCTCTGTCAGAAAACCACCATATGAGAGTGTTAAACCTTTTAGTAATATCTGAGAGGTGTGTTTTATTTAGGTGTTTCCATTACTCTTTATTTGGCTTTTTATTGTTGTGGAAGTTTTTAGAAGCTTCCACTATTTTTCTTATCACTGTACTAAACTGTTTCTTATGCTAATTGTTCTGATACGAGGCTTTTATACAGCATAGTACTTTGTGCTTGTAGCACGGTGAAATATTCGCTCCACAAGCTGGCCGTCCAAATCCATTCCATATATCAGTGTAAGCTGTACAGAGTACGAGATGTGGCTGTTTGTTAATCAACAGCGAAGCGTTTGGATGTACAGCACAGAGAGGCAGCATAAGTGATGTGTGTGCCCTTGGGGGATTAAGAGGAATGGCAGGAGGTGGTCTACCGTGCTCAGCATCTGTATCCTCTGAGATGGATGTTTTATGGGAAAGAGGAAATGGTGTGGCTGACCCACTGCCATGAGCTTTTGCCCTACCACACATTTAACGGCACATTTGTCAGTCAGATACACGGAGATTGTGTGTGTAAAACCCTTAAACAACTCACACACTGTTCAAAGGGTGCATGAACAAATCCAGTATGTGCAGTTTTTTGGACGTGGAAACTGCCATTAATGGCTTCATTAATGTGTTAAAGTAACATCCTGTCAGTGTCATACAGTCACTTTTTCCTTAATGCTACTTACTGGTTCATTTCCATCAGCAGGAGAGCCTTGATACATGCAGCAACCTGTGATGCAGACAGTCTAACTGCAACACAATAAAACACATTACAGTGAGATAAAAGACTCGTATTCACATGCTGTGTTGCATGTAGAGCAGGGGTGCCCAGAGTGGGGCCCGCGGGCCAAAACTGGCCCGCCAGCTCTTACTCTTGTTTAAATTTAGAAACCTACAGATCTTCATGAAAATACATTTCAGAGCTCAATGAAGGACAATAGTATCTCTTCCTCATGGCCATTAAGTCTCTAGCAGTTTCTATAGGGTTGTATAAACACCTCACTCATGTGTTTCTATTCATATCAACTTTAATATTTAAAAGTTTAATTCATGGTGAATATTTTCCTCACTTGTAATTAGTTTTAACTTGGAAAGATCCCCCATGAGCCTTTGCACACGCAGCCTCATGGTGAACCATGGGCAGTGGCGTACAGACGAGCTGCGATGTTTGGCCCCTGGCTCTCTGGCTCATTTTCACTTTGGCCCTCAGAGGCAAAAAGTTTGGGCACCCCTGATGTAGAATATCCATCCATCTGGGCTCAGGTAGCGGGAGCAGCAGCCTGAGGAGAAAACATCCACCTTTCCAATGCAAAGTTGGAGTTATTCCTCTAATATTGATTGTTCACATCTCCTACACAATCTGTTAACAACAATAGTTTTAACATTTGTTGCCAATATCTGCTAACACAGCTTAAGCTAACAGTATTCTATCATCCACTTCTAGCTAACAGCTGTAACATCTCGACTGCAGCCATCTTCCTCACACGTTGCCATATGGAGGAGCTAAAGTTGCTGGGATGTCTGGCTGTTTCAGACGGTTGTGTTCTCACACAGCTCCTGGTATTGGCTTTAGAAGGGTCAGTGTCTGGAAAAGAGGTGGAAGGAGCTGACCATGATATAGTTCAGACACGTTGAATCAGGGACCAGCTGTGTTGGAAGGAGCTACAGTTAAATATGTTTCATTGAGAATAAAAATGAAGCTGAAGACTTCAGACAACCCAATCTCACCCTTCATAAAATCTGATTTGAAGAAGAGGAAAGCTCCCTTTTTGTGAACAGCGTATAATTGTCCATCTGATCCGCCTCTCTACAGGCTCTTTTACTGGTTGAGGTATTGTGGCGGTTACTGTATATGAGCTGATCATTTTCAGTGGTTAACGCTCACTGCTGGGTGATGTCTGTATGAATTACACCTTCCATAAAGCTGTAATAGGAAGGACAATCAGCAGCTTGTATCAGTGGAGCCTTGCAGAGTATTTACCTTTTTATGTGGACGTAAATTTGATGTGATCTGGCAAGGACAAGCCGCTCACTAGTATCATTCCTCTTGCTCAAAGGGCAGCTTACAGTACAAGCAGCCCTTAAAAATAAAGATCTGACTGAACCAGGTTATTACTGATGATGGGATCAATGCTACAGCAGAGCCAAGTCCTGTTTTAAAAGATTAAAAAAGACGTTCCAGATGCTCCTGGAGGTTTGTGTCAGCTTCCTTTGTGCTCACTGGGAGCTTCTTCCAACCCTGTTTGAGACGACTTTGTTGCCATACTGGGCTATATAAATAAAGTTGAGTTGTTTTGCAGTCGGCTGTTACTCATCAGATAAAGTTGTGCTCATAAGTTTACATAACCTTGCAAACTTTATGATTAATCAGATAATATGAATAATAATTATTGTAATATAGGCGTCTTTTTTTAAGACATCATCTTCAGCTTAGGTCGTTCATGAAGACTTTTCACGCTGGTGGAAGTTGTGCTACACGGGAGTCTCTCTGCGTATATTTTTTTTCTGTTTTGAGTTTCTTTGCAAGGATTCACAGAAAATGACGGCAACTCACCTGATTAGCACAAAGAATGAGCAACAATCTGCGCCCGCTGGCCCTAAATAGCATGGTGTAACGAGCAGAACAAAGAGCTGCAGGTGGAGACTCCACCCTGGGTTCCCATGGCAACCTGCTCAGCCCTACCTGTACAGTCAGAAACACACACAGCAAACACGTCCCACAGGACAGGAGGTATTCAGGGAAAAAGGGCCTGTGAGGATCAGGAGAGGTCGGCTGGGCCAGAGAAACTTGCATCTAAATAAACCTGAACAGAGTATTTAGAGTATTAATTCAGATAATCTGAATTAATGTAAAATGTAACAATGTATTTTAACACAAACATTGTTTTATACATTTCCATCACAGCTTCTTTAGGTGTAAATACGTGGTTTGATCTTCTAAAGGACTTCTTTCATGGCAGTTTGAGTCTCTCAGGGAGGTAAAACTAACAGTGAGGATGTTTTCTGAAGTGCACAACTTTCCAGCTCTGCAGATAAAACAGCTCATATTAAAGAGGGGGGGCTATCTATAATAATCCTGCAGAGGCAGAGCCCGTATCTTCCGCTCTGCACATATTTAAAGGTCACTGGTGGTTTTACAAGGCGAGGTAATGGTATTCCTACATTTTCATGAATTGGCTGATCTGTCACTGAGGGCTTGTTTATGAGTGGTTTGCTCCTCTCGGTGCCTTTCTCCCACTACACTGCTCATTTTAGCTGCTATAAAAAGCACAATTGCTCAAATTCATCACTGAATTAGTGGCACGCTGACGGTGGAGTTCCAGCCGCTGCTGGAACGCTGATCCATGTCCAGCCGCAGGCTGTTATTGTATTATCTGATCAGCAGAGACTGGATTTGAGCTGTTCCCCCTGCTGTAATCCACTGCTGTGATGATGTTGCAGGAGCTGATACATTCCCAGCTACTGGATAGATTTTAAATCTTGACATGACAGATGTCAGTAGAGTTTTTTGGGGTTTTGAAGACACTTCATTGATTGCATGTCACTCTCGGTTGCTGGTGAAAACACAGAACTGATGACCTGAATAAGGCAGAGCTGGGTGGAATATCACAAAAATGATCAATTAAAAGATGATTTCAGGTGGATTTTGGAGCTTCATGCAGCTCAGGATTGAGGATTGAATCAAAGAGATAATCTGAACCAATCTCTTTCCTGAGCTCAACCATTAGTTTATCTGAACAGTCATAGTTGAACTAATGTGGATCCTATAATGGATTTTAATTGGAATTGTTACGGACGCCTGTCATTTAGTCATTTATTTTAAACCTGTCAAACTGCCTGTGAGCTCACCTAGAGAGGATGGGATCATCATGCAAGACCTGCACCCTCCGGATCAAACCCTCAGCCAATCACCATCCAGCACTCCAGGAAATAAAAGGCAATTCATTCCATGAGAAACTGGAAACAGACATTTTCTCCTAGGCTTATGGACATTTGGACTTTGTGACCTGGCTTCTGGTATTTGTGGTGCACTTTGTAAATGATGGTGAAACCGAGGCCTCGTGAATCTTCAAGCCAACTTTGACACCAATGCATGAAAACGGCTCGGTGTTCTGAATCATTTAACAGAATGAATGAACTCCACCTGCTGCACCAACGAGAAGCTTTGAGCTGTCCTGTACATGAAAGGCGCTGTAGAAATAAACCTGCCTTTCCTCACTGCACATCTATCAACACTGTCTCATTTTTTACTTTCAATAAAATGATACATTTCTACTACAATTGAAGATCTTATTCTGTCTCCATATAATTAATTAATCTAGTTTAGGGAACATAATTATGGTGAAATCTAACTAAACTACAAGGATCTTGAGTATTTTGAGTATTTTGATAACTGTTTTGTAAATATATTTAATATATATTCTCGTTTGTACATTTAGCTAGGAATTTTGGTTTTTCGGTAATTAGTAGATATTTTGTTTGATAATTGTTAACTTTAGTTATTGGAGCTGCTCTCCCTTTTGGTAACATATTAGGAGGCTTGTTTTGTTTTCGTGTTGGTATTGTATTTTCCTTTGGTCATCCCAGTTTGTTTGTTAGGGTTTTGTTATATTTGTTGATTTGAGCAGTTTCTGGAACCCCAACTCCCGTGGTCTAGGACCAGTTGTGTGTACCGATACCCTCTCTGACAATAAATTCATTTTCACTACCTTTACAACTGCACATATCTTATGTTGCTAACAACAAAAACCCTTTAGCCAATCAGGGTTGTAACAACAACTAATAGATCTTATTAGTAATTTATGCATACATCACCCATGCATATCAAAAACTGCTTATGAAGTGCATGATTGTCTTCATTGAGGACATTTAGAGTAATGCCAGACAGTTGCTGTGTATTTTTTTCTGTTTAAATGGTTGAGGAAAGAAGGCACATAAGTTCCAGTTTATTGGTTTTACCTGGTTTAATTTAGTTCCTTCATTCCACCTGTGCGTAGTTGTGTGTGTATGTGTATATATATTCCCGGTTTCTGTTTCATCCCTGTGGTTCATTAGTTGTAGTTAGTTCATTTGTAGTTCATCTTGTTTTTCGTATTAGAGTTCTCTGGAAGTTTCCTTAGTTTATTATAATAAATATCCTCGTCTGCATCCTTCTGCCTGCCTTGGGTCCACACATCTCCTCCATGCTTGCTCATCCCTTGGATTATGACACCCAGGTGACAGTTCTGTCCACTAGCAGCTAAAGTTTAGCTTCAGTGGCTCCTTTACCAATGGTTTCCTGTGTTTGCTATGTATTGATCCATGTGCCCACTTATCTTGGCTGCTATGATGCCTGACATGAGCTTCCATGCTGTAGAAAGACAAGTTATCAGCATATAGTGACAGTTACATGGGACTGTTCCTTTCTGGGAATCTTTCATTACCAAAAATTTTCCTAATCTTTTATTTATGATAGATGTGAATAATATACCTGACATTACATTAATGTATAAATAATATACATTACATACACACCGTATACATTACATTTATAATAGTATTGTTTCCTCATCATTTAGAGAAGGAGAATATTTCCCTCTCATATACATAAGAGGATTTTTCAATATAAAAGCTGATCCCCGCTGCAGCTTTTTTTGTTTCCATGGTACCTCGGTGAGTAAAAACAGCCATTTAAGCCGAGCGCAGTCCTGAGGACAGATACTGATGCTCAGCTTGTGTCTGTGTATAATGTTGTGAGAGGTCGTTCTTCTTTGCCCAGCATTTTTAGTACAGTTCTATCTCTCACCTCCAGCTCTGCAGAGAGGTGATAGCAGCGAAGCGCGCTGTAATTTTCCAGCGTTTTCTCATCTTTATCTTCTCTGTATGAGCAGAGCATGTACTACACACCTCAGAGTGTAATCTCACACTGGGTCGCAGCTTCATTTAAATAAGACCTTTTCTTGGGGTCATCACCCCACTCTTCTCCTCAAACACACCCATCCAAATAGCAACTGAGGGCTGCAACCTACAACAGCTACAGAGGGGGAAACTGTAAATCTTGTCATTGTCTTGCTCTTTGGGAGGCGAATTGGAGAATGAATGAAAGATACCAACATTTTCCTGTCAATACAATATCGTTAGTCTATTGTGCTTTAACCATTACAACCATTCTTATAACACTGTGAGGTAAATTGTGATGGATATCTGACCCTTCTGACCATCCAAAATAATCCATGATGACACCATTATATATCACATTGTACCATAAAACAGATAACTATCACTACTATGCTACTACCACTGCGTGACCCGTTCAGGAATAAGCAGTAAATAATTATTTTTATTAAAGAAATGTTTAGAATGATGATTAAATGAATGTTAGACTATAATTCCTGAAATAAGACATACATTAGTAATAAATAAATAAAACATGTGCAAGATGTTGCCTTAAATGGGTGAAATATTACAATGTTTCATTCAAACACAAGCAATATCCTGACATCTGATTGGCTACTGTCATCATGTGACGACGCCACATGGAGTTTTATTCCCTAAAACTGGTGAAAATGAAGCAGCTGTTATACCAGCACGGCACATCTCCTTATTAAACAAACATAAAATCACATTTATTTGACTGGCAGGTATCGATGTGTGGGTGCCAGTATCGAGTCTCTAGACTGGCAGTCCGAAGAATGAATATGTCCCGGTGTGTTATCACTTTTTATCTGCAGGTAGGAGCTTTTTTCAGCATTAGAATGTGCTGGAAGTCCATCAGCTGGCTTCAGGCCTGAGCTCACAGCGAGGGGTTGGAGGGGGGCTCTCTTGGATGGCTTCAAACCACTGGAAGGCAAATCACATCACCCGGCGTCTGAACCACACACGATAAGGATTCATTACCATAAGTTTATTTTCTCCTGTTGAAGCGGACGCTAAAACAAAAGGCCAGTTGATTATTTTGCCTTGATCGGTGTAGCATTCACGAGGTCTGGTTTAGAAAAAAAGTGGCGGTGGAGGGGTTGTGGGGGGTAGGACAATGAAATCCCTCACAGAGAGAGGGGGGGAAGCTGACATGCATACAAGGCAGGGAGGACGGCTGGATTCCCGAGGTGGGATCAGCCTGTCCAGCCTCCACAATGGAGCTGCGAGATGAGATGGACACACAAAAGAGCTGAATGTGACAGTCCGTCCACTCAGCCGGCCACCGTCTCCAGAGAGGACGAGCTGGCTGCTGGATCCTCCACCTTCACAATAGCCTCCTTCAACACTGAGCAGAACATTTGACACATTTGACACATTAGACGCAGTTCAGAGCGCTGCAGACACTCTGGGAATAAACTCATTTAAATAGAGGAAAAGAGATTTCTGTAGATTTGGCTTCACGTTATCATGATGATGCTGATTATAATTCATGTAATATTATTAGTAGTAGTATTAGTTAGTCGATTGCTGCAGCAGCTCTTTGTTTTAGGGTCTGTGTCCTAAGCTCCGGCTTCATGTTTAGCAGCAAAATGCTGCTTTGCAAGATTCTGAGAAAGATTTTCAGAGAGGTCAAAGATCAGAATCAGATTCAGAATCAGAATCAGAATCAGGAACAGAATCAGGAACAGAATCAGGATCAGGTTTATTGCCAGGTCATTGTCATTACCAGGAATTTGACTTGATTTGCCAGTGCCTACATAAATAACATAAATAAATATTAAACCTATGAAACATAAACACAAGCAGATGCTGAGAAATAACATAAAACTGAAAAATATTTAAAAGGAAGAAAAGGAAGAAAGAAAAATGTACGTACATAAAATACAGTAATGTATTTACATGAAATGTAAGTGTGGAAGTTAACTGACAGAAGAAGTAGCTGGAGTATTAGCAAAGCTTCGAGCTGCAGAGTTACGTGTTGAAGATTTATTTAATTTACTTTTGTTCCTGATTTCTTAAATTCAGCAAAACCAAAGCATCAGAAATGTTTTTAATTTCTGCAGCATTTAAAATACCTTTAATGCTCCATCAGGCTGATGATATCACTCCCAAACTCACACATTTCAGTCTATATCTGTGACATCTTTCCATCCATTTCCCATACTGCTTCATCCAAGTCATGGTTGTGGGGGGTGACTGCTTTCCATCCATCCATCTATTATCTACCGCTTTTCCCTGAACGGGGTCTCGGGGGGGCTGGAGCCAAATCCAGCTCACACCGAGCGAGAGGCGGGGTACACCTGGACAGGTCACCTGTCCATCACAGGGCTGTGACTGCTTTCTTTTTGCATCAAATAGTATCAGCTGTCTATGTGAACATCAACCAAAATGTCACATTTACAGATATTTGCTTCGTATTTGTGCAAAATGGACCTAAAATGTTTGAGTGTGAGTCTCATAAAATCTCATCAAGTAAACTTAAAATATTTCCTTTGTTTCTGTGAAAGCTTAACAAGTTTTTTAGTGCAGAGAAATCTTTTCTTTCTGTCTCTGCTGTCATGTTGATCTTTTAGGTGGATGCAGAACTGCTTCTGCTCTGCTAATGTTTAGTCAGGACATTCACACTTTAAACCCTGCAGCAATAACAACAACAGGTAATCATTTCCATCTGAACATTTAACAAGTTATATACTAAACATCTTGGCATGAAAAAATCCAAACAAAATGTAATAATACATAAATAAGTCTGATTTATGTGTTTTAGCAGTTTTCTGTCAAAAATAGGTATGATTAGGTAATTATCTGGTATGATTGGTTAAATACAAAGTTCATGATGGACAACATTATTCCATTTATAATACAGTTGTTGTTACAAACACATTTAACTAGCTGGTTTTCTAAAATGCAAACGTGATACAACATTTCACACTAATATCCAGAAAAAAGCGACAAAGGAAGAATTCCTCATTTAAACTAAAATTCATATAAAACCAGAATAATTTGTTTCTAAAAAGGCACAAAAATCATAAAAATTTATGTCTCCTTAAAAATGTGTTATGGTTTAAAGACAAGGCAAGTTTATTTATATAGCACCTTTCATGTACATTAAACTCAACATGTCAACACATCTATAAAAGTTTATGATTGTTCAGTGTGATCATGTCACTTTAAGTTTAAACCACATAAGAGTCATGCTAGAAATCAAAAAGCTCCTTTTGTTTTTCATTTTTGACTCTGTAGGAAATGTCTGTTGTTCTGTTTCTGTGTGTTTAATTTGAGAATTCTCGGATATTAAGGGTTAGTTTATTGAAGTAATTACGGAGGATCAATTCAAGTAAATGAACCACATCATCACATCTTATCATACCATGTTGGGCTTTTGTTCCTCCAGAATTATCTTCTGTGTCATTGACTCAACAAGGTGCTGGAAACATTCCTCACAGATTTAATCCACGTTCACTTAAAGCATCACAGCAGGGTGCTGTAAGTCTATGATGACAGTTTCCTGTTCCACCATCATCCATGATGAGAATCTCCTGTGAGTACAGTGAATCATTGACATGTAGTTGAGAGGATTGAGCTGTGTGACATCATCCTGCTGGAGTTTTCCTTTAGAAGATGCTGCACTAAACTCGATGTGTTCTTCTGCTGCTGGACATTGAAGCTTGGATACGTTGTGTTCAGAGTGGCTATTCTGCATATCTTGGTTGGAACCAGCACTTATTTCACTTCCTGGTGCATTTCTGTTATCTGCAACCATTCTTTCTATTCTCTGACTTCTTGATGTTATCTCTTCTTCAGAATATTCTCTGTAAACACTAGAGATGGTAAATCCAGTAAATACTCAGACCAACAACCATCTAAACGTCTAAAGTTCTTCCTCGTACTAATGCTCATTTTTACCTTCAGCATGTCGTCTCCACCATGTCTGGATGTGACTGACAGTTAAACAGTTTAACAGGTGAAGCTGTTTCGGGAGGAAAATTAAATATGTTAACTTTTCTTACAACTCTCAGATTAGATCCAGTAAGAAATGAAGGCATATTGACTAAAATTAGCCTCCATCATGAGGAGTAAAGCAAACAAACACAAAAAGCAGAAGGAAATATAAAGTTTCGTGTCCAGATGCAGCGGTGGAGGAGTGTAACCTCTGAGCAGCAGGACTGAGAGGGCTCTGATTGGAGACAACGCTCACTAACAAGCTTCTAATTTAAAGCCTTGATTGATCAGAGGGTGAATTCAGAGTGAAGGGCAAACCAACCTGTGTGACAGCACACTGAACTCTGTGTCATCCTGCAGCCACTTGTCACTCTTTTTAGCAATCAGAACTCATCTGATGTGTCCCATTACCTCCATTACCTTTCTTTCTTCATAAATTGGGATTAACACGTAGCACTGAGCTACATTTGAATGGAGATGCAACAGCATAGCAAAGAAAGCTACAAAACACAGGATTACACCCAGCTCTTTGCTCTGTAATTTCATTTTAAAAAGAGCCTTACCTTTGTTCTCTGTGCCCAGTCAGAGTGTGCTGGGAGGTTGAGATTAACACACAGAAAAGAGTTAGTGACAAAGCCGATTAGCAGCTGAAACAAGGCCAACAATGTTTTTCTTCTTATAGAGGGTCGCTTTTTTCTGTTGGGCAAGAGAGCATTTCCATTTCCTGTTCCAATTATAAGACAAATTTTGGATTGTATGGTTTACTGTAATGCTCTGCAGCTGTAACGTGTAGGAAAACAATCAGAGGGTTGGGTAGGTCCTGATGAGACACAAACATGTTCAGTCCATTTAGACAAAATGTGGCTGTTTTCCCTTCATGAACTGTGATGGATGTCTTCTGCCATCTGCTGGAGAGTCGCGGTACTGCAGCTGTTTCACATGATCTGTCCTCTTTATCATTAATTGATGAGACAAAGTTACAGTTTCTGTTTTTCATGGACTTAAAAAGTCTGTAAATGTGCTCAGGTCTTTCCCATCAAAGACATACAGTGTCCCACTTCTGGAAAACTAATATGTTGTTGTACTTATAATATTATGCAATTGATAATCATACATTTATGCTACATTGATACTTGGAATCTGTTGACATATTTCTTTTGAGACAAGGAAACAGAATGTACTTCTGTACAATATGACAAGAATCCACAACTTAAAATCAATTTAATAAAACCTTAAAGGTGCAGCTTGTAACACATATAAACTATAACCCCCCACACACACACACATACACACACACATACACACTATCCCTCTGTGCATTCTCAGAGGCTCCGCCATGTTAAGACCCAAGTCTGCAATGCTCCAAACTCCTGAAGAATTTAGCAGCCGTGCACCAGATAAAAAACATCCTTCGTAGAAATGAAACTAATGTTTCTGAGCTTTGGTTTGATGTAGGAACATTAGTAGCATGCATCTATACATCATGCTAATGGGAATATAAGAACAGGATTACAGGAGGATAAGGAGCTCTGTCTCATGGTCGTTGAATTGCTGTTGTTTCAGAGATTTTGGCTCTAAATATTTATATTATGGGATGTTTTCTAAAGTTAAAGGGAGACTAATGTTAGTCTCCCTCTCTGCACACCACTGCGACCCTTGAACCCTGCAGCCTGAGCTACAGTGCTACTGCCATACACACAGGGACGTCCATGTGGGACGAGGACATCATGTTCCTGCGAGTGTTTTAGAGCGACACCTGGTGGTGAAAGGAGTGTAGGGGCAGTCCACACTGGTGGGTCAATACACATGATGCAGCTGCCCCCTTTTTAACAACCGCACGGCCCACTGACCTGCAGGTCAATATGTCACCTCCATCTATGATCAGAGTCAGAAAAGAGAAACACCATGAGCATCTTCCTTTGTCTCCATGGAAACGTCATGATTTCAGACAAAGGCAGTCACAGGAGACACAATAGCAAAGTTTTAACTCTGAATAAAAGTTTTACTACAAAATAAAAGACATAAAATGTGATTGTGGCTGCTCGCTAGCAGCTTTCGTCCTCCATGTGACTTATCTTCTGATGAACCACTGTTACCTGTTTCACCTGTTCTGTAACCTTTGAGTCAAGCGGCTCGTTCATGGAAAAGGTCACGAGGCTGACCCCGCACCATGAAGTTCACAATATGATGTCATCAATATGAGGTGTTTCTCGTCAAAGGGTTTAAACTCTGAATCAATCACAAAGAAAAAGTGTTTTAATGGACTTTGTGCTCACACAGTGGGAAACCTGATAACCTGCTTTTAGAGGTGAAAACTGTTCTACTAAGAAACTAAGAAACTCCTGCAGGTATCTAAGCCCGGGGTTGCCTACCCCTGTTCGATGCCTCTTATCCTGTAAAAATGAGGGAATGGTCCTTTAATGCTTACAAGCTGAAAGTCTCCACATTGTGCTGAAGTCCTTCAGATTATGAATCTTCATCAAACCAATTAAACTCTCACAATTACCATGAAGTTATTTCTGTATCTGCCATAAGAAGCAAAACATTAATCATCTACTGTCACAATCACAGCTGGTGCTGAAGATACACCTGAAGATGACAAACAGCATTTATAAAATAAATTACAGCCTGAATGCAGATAAAGCCACAGAGGTGGACTCCGTCCCCCATAAGCTGCTTCCTGCTGCCCTTTCTGAAGCTTCTGGCCGTCGCTCAGCCTGACATTCAGTCCGGTCGCTGGGGGGTTAGCAACACAGATCACTGAGCCTAACACGGTGTTTCCAGTAGCCCTGCATGTCTTTGAGGAAACCCTGTTTTAACACACCTGATTCAGAGCAGCCTGTTAATGTGCATTTATTCCACACAGGTGTGTGAAAGCGGGGCAGAGGTACTGAGGACACAGCAGAGCCGCTGCTTTCATTCCACTGTCTGCTGCTCTTACAGCTCAGTGACTATGTAGGATGAAGACTCTCATCCCCCCCCCCCCATCACAAACACACACCAAACATGGACAAAACAACCAGGACTTTATTGCCATTGTGCATGAACTTTGACACTGCAGGTTTCACAAAGGGTATGGTGGTGAGCGGGTGCCGGTAATGTGCTCTAGTCGCCCTCGGTGCTGGTTCTGATGATGGCTTTAGCAGCAGTCCATGAGCCGATCCAGCCTCCATGCTCAAAACCAGAGGAATGCAGGATGAGACACTGTCAAAGAACGGGCAACATCTGGGAGGACGACACCTTTTTTTTTTTTCCTTTTTCCATGTTATTGCACACACCTAGTTAACCAGTGCCGAGTATATGGGAGCACTGGAAAGCTAGAACTCTTGGTAAGGTGCTGAAATGTCTTTAGAAAGCACAACATTGCATTGAGCCTCTGAAAGCCACATATATACAAAATAGTAATGAACAATGCGGGGACTCTACAAGCACACAAAGGAAACGTGGAATAAGCTTCAGGCTTGCACAGAATATACCATGAAGGTGCCTAAACACTCTGCAGCAGTGAGAGGAAGCCAGGCCACCATGAGCCTGCAGCCAATCAGCTGCCAGATCAAATGAAAAACAATGTGAGACATGAATGAATCATGGTGGAATCTCAGGAATGCATGTATCAGAGTGTTTATGTTGAGCTGGATGCAGATCCGAGAGCCGGACTCAAACATTCGCTTCACAGCAGAGAAAATAAACTCTTCAGTGACACTAAAAGACTAAACAAGTTCATCGTAGCTGAATTTAAAACAGTGCGAGGCTGTAAAGCAGGTTTAGCTCAGGAATGCTTATGTGCTGGATGCTGTGATATAAAGTTACACTGGGAACCAGTTTAGCTGCTGACGGGCCTTAAAGCACCGTGAATGCCTCCCGTCCTGAGGAGGACTGACAGAGGACACTCGGGTCAGACGGGTCACTCAGGTCCCATCACAACCCAGTCCTGTGGAGTAAGATGCATTCAGGGACCCTGTTCACAGTGTAAACTTGTGTAATCTGTCTAAACAGTGGCACGATGGGAACGATTCTCAGCTTGTTGGTGGCAGAACTTCCTAAACGTTTCAGGTTGAAATAAACATATTAGTTTCATCAGAAGATCCACCCCTGACCCCTGACTCTGAGCTGGGATTTATTACATCACTTGATAGGAAAAACAACCTGCTGTGTCTCCTGCCTCCTGGTGGACACATTTGGAACTGCATTAAAGGTGATTTAGCTGTTAAAACATATGGTCTCTGGTGAAACTGGTCAGAAATCCACGTCAGCAGCTTCTCAGAGTAACGTTTACATTCACAACAAAGCAGCAAATGAATGTTTACAGAACAACTACACCTCCGATCTGCATCCATCTGATTCCCACAGCATCATCCAGCATGCTTCATCTGTACACACACCACAGTGTGTGTGTCCAGTTTAAATCCGAGCCTTCTGCGCCACCAGACTGGTCTCAGACTGGACTCTGGAACAGGAGTGACTGGTGTGGGAATGAGGAAAGGAAACCATGACACTGAATCAGTCCTGCTTGGTCAGCTGAGGAGACTTTTATGGACATTCATTCCAGATTACCTGAGTATCGACTCTGATTGTGTAATACCTGAAGTAATTTCTCTTTTTCTCTTTCACCAAATTCACACTTTTGTCTTCTAAAGTTTCTTGGAGAGGATTTCAAATGAGACCTGGACAGTGTAAACATAATCCTGAATAGTGCAGTTTGGGATTTCTAAACAAGCAGTTTTTCTTCACACATATACATTATATATAAACAATAT
>JBAMHV010000018.1:992215-1003574 GCA_037177535.1 Pseudomugil gertrudae
ACCTGGCTTCCATTAAATGAACACAAAAGCCAATGAAGTTCAGCATAATGATTGATTAACTTGAGTCAGCTGTGTTGGACCAGGGATACGTGGAATACCTGCAGGATTGTGGCCCTCAAGGACCAACTTTGGACACCCCTGGCCTACATGAAATGTTACTCTACCTTAGCCAATCATGGTCCCCCCCCCAAACCCCTTCGGTAACCCCTTCGGTAACCCTAAATCACACATTAGCAGAATTCAGATCCTCTCTCTGTGTGAGCAAAGTCTGATGACGGCTTCAGTGAAGCTTTAGTAACGCGCAGTAACAGCGTGTTAATTGTAACAGTATTGTAACGATAGAAAAAAACAATTAGTTAGATATCCCGTTACTGAAAAGCTTTCACCGTTAGTAACGCTGTTTATTTTAACGCCGTTACTCTCATCACTGGTCACAGGTAATGAGCAACACTGACCAACAAAGGTTAGCTTCAGGCTAATTTATCCAGTAAGGTACAGTTAATTTACTGGTGGAGATTAAAGTTGTCACTTCAGCGTGCATTTTAAAGTCGTTTGCCTTATTTACATCCTTCCAGCTGTGGAAGGCAAAGCCTCATTTTAATCCTCCTGGATGCTCTAGTTACACTGCCTTTGGACCTTTTTGTCTTTCTTGGTGAAAACGACTTCTACATTTTTGTAAATGACAAGTCGCTGTATTTTTGCTTATCTTCTCCTCTGGCACGTCCATCAATGTGTGCTAGCTTGTCAGGAAAAATAGCCTTCAAAACAACCAGTTTGTAAGTGTAGATGTTGTGTCACTAACCCATTGTAAAATGTGCCCCAATCATAGATACTATGATTAATAACCACACATGGACTGTAAATAAAAAGCTAGACGGAGCCTCTGTGACCCCACTCGAACGTTTCTGAGGAGCAGAAGTAAAGCTTGTTAGGTGGTTCCCACTGTTGCCATCTTGGCAGCATCCCGTTTGCCGTCTTCAGGAAAATACAGAATTGGGAAGAGGTGGAGCCGAGAGGAGGGCTGTGAGCATGTGGGAGGAGAACTGACATCATCAAATTCATAGGTGCTTGTAGCTATGAGCTCACCCTGGAAGGGACGCTCCCCCCTCGGCCATGGGGTTCCGGCTTGGTACCTTCATTCTGCATCAGAGGACGGCGCTCCTCTGGTCTCCCCGTCATTGCGGCCTCTGGGCCGATCTCCCGATCCAGGACTCCTGTCACTGTGGCCTCCGGGCCTGGTCCCTCCTCTCACCCTGCTTTGGACTGTTTGGTTTTGGGACGTCCCTTGAGGGGGGGCTTTGTCATGATTTGGACACTTGGTGTGGTGGTTTTTCTGTGTTTCTGTTTTCAGTTTAAGCTTCATGTTGTGTTAATTAGTTCCACCTGTGTTTGATTATGTGCACCTGGGTCCTGTTTAGTTCAGTTTGTATTTTAGTCCTTGGGTTTTCACTTGTTCATTGCTTTGGTTGTCATAGCTTTGTTTGCGTTGGTTCTGAAAAAAACTGTTTCCATCTGCTGCCTCCTGCACCTTCCTGCCTGCGATTGGGTCCTCACCCCACTTCCGTGCTCTGACCCGTGACAATGTCAGAAACTATGTAGTGCCAAAGTTATCCACCAGGTGGCAGAAGACCCCGCCCCGATTGCATGCGACAGGGTTTATGAGTTTTTACCATATAGCAACTGCACTTATTTAATATGATAAAGGTTATTCCGCTCTTTTTATGTCCATGGAAGCATGCAGGTGCACACACCCTCACAAATAATATTAAGAAATGGTTTTACTTACATATCGTAAACATAAATGTTTCTATTTCTTTGTTTCAGTGTCCACAGCCAAAGACTTGTCCATGTCAGAGAGGCGAGAAGGGTCACGCTGGAAGTGCGGTACGTGCTTTATAAAGAGCTCACTTGGAAATAAATATACAAAATTAGCAGGTGCTAATTAGTTTTTCATTTATTTAAACATATTTACACTTATTAATTACAAACATTCATTACATACCACAGTAACATCTATTAATAGTAATAAACATGAGTCACTACAGTATACTTTTATTTAGTGATAACAAAGAGCAAAAATATTCTTACCAGCCATTTATCAACTATAGCAGCATTTAAAAACAAATATAACAAAAAAACATATAGTCACCATGCATACCACACTCCCATTCATTACCTCATGATCAGTAGAAATCAGTTGTCTTTTTTTTATCATTTTATATAGTGACATTAAACTATCCTATAACAATATTCACAATCTCAATGTAATGTCTGATACATCACTCACTGGTACCCATACCGGCCACATGCTGACTTTGTGTAGATAGATGATCACCAATCACGTAAAAGTTGCTTTGGTTAAAAGCATCTGCTACGTGACTATAGAATAGAATAGAATAGAATAGAATAGAATAGAATAGAATAGAATAGAACAACCACAAACACAAAAAAGGAAAAAATACCCAAAAACAAAAATTAAACAATGTTTAAAGCAATTTTCATTGGATTTGGTTGCAATGCAATAATGCAGCATAACTCATTAGGGTTAATATGAAAGTATTGATTCCACACATTGATCTGTTCGTATGAGCAGTGCTAATAATTTAGGGTTATAACAAGTGGAACTGACATCATTGTGAGATCATTGTGACAACATTGTATGAACTAGGCCACCAGTGGCTGACAGGTTTAAATGTTTTGTATGAAATCCTCCTGCTTTCATATCATCGTCTGATTTAGTAATATCTGAAAAATTAAACTTAACATGAGGACAGATGACTCAGCTTGAATAAAGAGTTCCTGTTATGCAAAACATCCTACAGTAAAAGATGAAGAATTCTTTCTCATTAGGACCAGACACGGCTGTAACTGCATTACATGGACAGAAAGTATGGGATAAGAATGGCTCCATAATCTGAGATGAAAGAAAAAGGTTTGAAACCTTGAAAATAATTTTGCCTGTCTGACACTCTGTAAGACACCCTGTCTGTTTACAATCACACATGCATTGTTGTCCCACCACATTAGTTTGCAGCAAACCTGTAATATGAGATCAAAAAACTGCTGTGAAAAATCTTCTGAAATGATGAAACTTGAGCTCTGAGATGTTAAAATCTCCTGCAAAGATGAATTTGTATGTGACATCCTCTGCAGCTGATACTGCTACTTCCCACCTGGCTGCAGCTATGTCAGCTGGCTTCAGCCTGACATGCACTTCCTCAGACACAAATCCCCACACTGTGTTTCTGTTATCCCTCAATAGCAGGGATTCTCTGGGATGGGGCACCGGGGCCTCCACCAGCAGGTGCACCTGGCTCATTTCCAAAGCACAACCAGGAAAAGATGCCCGTGTTTCCCACAATGACAGTGTAGCAGGTGGTCAGATAGTTGTTTTTATAGGCAGCGGTACTGAAGAGAGGCCCTTGGAAAGAAGCGTAGATCAATGGTGGAGGATTAGACATGAACAAACACACAGGCTGTGATGATCTGAGAACCTGATCCACCGAGGTCCAGATTTGTCTTGGTCAGAGGTCACAGACAGGGCGAACTGGGGATAACCTTTCTTTTCTCTACCTCCATCTGACAACGGCTTTTGTCTAACAATGAGTGAAAAAACTTGGAAAACAAATGAATGTTGATGAATTTTTGATCTGACTAAATAAAAGTGATGTTTCCTTCAGTTTTATATGATCCAGATACAATCTAATGATGTTTCAGAGATTAGTGTGTTTGTAGAAGAATCCAGTCAAAGCTTCAGGTGTAGCTTCTGTGATTAAGTCATGTAGGGTTTATGACCTTCTGTCGACTATGTTCAGTTTGTATTCTCATATCTGCTGGAGTCCCAGCGTCTTCTCTGTTTTCCGTCATTACGAGGCCTATTTTTCTGTCTCCTACAAAGATAAAGTGTATCTTCACCACTACGTGGGCTGTTTTTATAATCTTGGCCTCCATGGAAAGCTGAGGCACCAGAATCAGTAGAAAATGTAAAGGGGTTACCTCCTCATGATAGAAAACCCAGTAACAACCAGAGGATAGCAGCCCAGTTCATCTACGATGAGAAGAGTAATCATAGGTAAGCTGAGAAGAGCTCGGCTCCTCTGAAAGCTTAGGAGCGCCCTCTAAATGGAGAGTACTCACTTCCTGCACTGATTCAATTGGTAACTTATAAGGACTAATGAGTCATTTAGCGACAGAGTTTCCAAGGAAAACATTGTTAGCACCTAAATAGATGTTTACCAAAAACCTTTAATACGTACAATGCCAGAAAATAAAACGAGTTTTTGTGAATGTCCATGTGAATGTACATTAACCACCAGCAAATTATATTAATGCTACACTAGCTCCGTTAACTAAAGACAACTTTATAAAAGGCAAACATTATAGTATAGCACTTTTTGAGGGTGAGGACCAAGCAACAACTTCTGTTGGGAAAAAGTGAAAGTTATGTGGAAGTCCCCCTCCTCCTCCACTAGGGACTCCCAAACAGAGCAAATCTCTATAGACTCTCACTTTAAAAAGGACAACTTCACAGCAGAAATAAACATGTTTACAGCCTGGTACAAGAAAACATTTTAGGTTTACCTTCATGACAACTGTGAGGATGGGTGGATCCATTTAGATGTTATTTAATCTTTTGACTTGGTGTGCTTTATGCACAGCTCTGCTACTTCCTGTCTTGTGCCTTACGGTGATGTCTCTGGAAGATCATCTTATCGGCTTTATGAACACCGGTTCCCATTGTGTGGAATCAGCTCGGTCACTGGAAATTGACCACCATTTGGTTGGATTTGGTGAGAGATCAGCAAACAGACTCAGGACAGCAAACGACCTACAACCCAAACAGACCTATCGTGTAATCTGGCTCCATCACGGCCCGTGGGAGATAATGTTTACAGACGTTCTGAACCCTGTCCTGCTGATCCTAAAGGTTTTTCCCTCCCGAGGAACCCGAGCTGAACCGAACTGCAGCTGGGTGGCAGTGTCCGACCTTGGGCGACAGATGTCCACTCTCATGTATTTTGTTGTGACGTGATTGTCTGGTCATTGTGCTGAATTGTTGAGGTGTTTTTTAAGCATTGCTGCACTGGTGCAGACTGGGATACTACACTCCTCTTACTACCCCAGTGTGTGCTCTGTCCTTGTTTGTGTGGAGACATGATCAGAAGCTCTAAAGTGGACAGTGTTTTCATGTCTCCTTTCGGGGCCATTGAACATCTTCTGCACTGTGTAGATCTTCTGCTGCCTCCACTACAGGGTGGCTTTGTGATGAAGGGGTTAAATTGACCGTAGGTATGAGTCAGGACCACATGCTTTGCATTAACTAACTGAAAGTCAGAGCCTCCTGTGACAAATAATCAATAATCACTGACTAAAAATGGTCAAATAAAAGTAAATAACCGGAGTACAGAGAATGTGTGATGCTAGGTTCATTCATAAAAACACAAAGCGGTGAAGAAAAACTAGTGTGCATGCTCAGTTTAAACTGAAACTGGTCATAAATGTGATTTCTGTCTCTTCATGTAGGGGCCACCAGGGGAGCCAGGGTCTGATGGAGCTCCAGGTCCAAAAGGATCTCGTGTAGGTTTATATTGTTTTCATATTCAACAGAAAGAATCTATGCAGTATTGTTTATTATGTTATTTTCTGGACTCCATCTCTTTAGGGGGATCCTGGCATTAATGGGCGTCCAGGAGTGGTGGGCCTTCAGGTAGTCATCAAACATTTTTCTTACCTGTAACTACCACTGGGATGTTGTTCACAGATCAAAGTGGGTGAAAGCATGTTGAGATGTGGTCTGAAGTTGTATTTGTGGAAGCAGAACCACTGCTGACCTTAAAATAGGAATCTGACTTCAACTCAATGGTTGATTGAGGGTTATTAACTGCATAAGGTAGAACGCTCTGCAGGACGTCAGCAGGGGTTTGGAGCTGACTACAAGTCTAAAAACTGCATACTCATTTACAGAACTGGTTGTTACTGTAACTGCTTGTGATGGGTTGGTGTAGGGCAGGCTCAGAGAAATGGTTACTGGTGGTAGCACTTTTTCTGAAGCAAGGTGCAAACTGCAGTAGAGGGTGAGGAGGTGATGGAGGAGGAAGATGGTTAACACCAGGAACTGTTGGGAGCGTGCATGGTTTGATCATTTGCAGCAGAAGCTTGAGATAAACTTTCAGCCGTTTAAATATGTGTTTTCATCATTAAGAATAATTGATTCCATCTTTTTATTTTATTTTAACAAATGAAACTATTGATTACATGTGATCAATGTTTGATGGGGAACATAAAGCAAACTGTCCCTTTCTGTAGGGACCACCGGGCACCAAAGGTGAAAAGGTATGAATTATAATCTTCATTATAAATGCAATACCAATGTACAGATGCCTTTGAAACAACATACACAGACAGGGGTTGTTGCCACAGTATTAAAGCCATCAGCGCTTCATTTCAGACCATGTAGCTCAGTACCCTCGCTACGTGGGTGCTGAGCGCCGCTCAAGTTTTGGCTGTTTTTCAGGGGGAAAATGGAGAATGTGGAGCTGAGGGTAAAAAAGGAGAACGAGTAAGCTTTGTGCTTTATTTTCTTTCCCTCAACTTGCAGGATGACAATACTGAAATAAAATCCTGATGTTTATCAACAGGGTGTTGAAGGACCTTCTGGCCCTCGAGGCTCCAGTGGAGAACAGGTAATATTTGTGCTATTTTGTTTTACCCACAAAATAAAATGCAATGCATCAGGTAGCCCAACAACATCCCAAAATCTTGTTATTGGAGGGATTTTCTTTTTTTGCCACTGTTTACCAGGATTGTAGATGTTAATGGGATCAGAACAAGACAACGTGTGCTCACTGACAACAATAGTGGACTAATTTGAGCTCATAATGAGATTGTTAGGCAGCAATCCTTATCGGTTACGTTTTAATAGGCACGCTGTTAGCTCTGGTGTCAGTCCTAATAACAGACCGGCCACGCTGGTGTCAAAGAGTCAAATGCAAGAGAAACCCCCACAGAGCTGCTGCATGCATGGAGGGAAAGAGCAGTATAATTCTGTGTTGAGCTTATCAAGGCTTTATGAATGGTATTAATTAGTCTGTTCTTCACCTGCTGTCAGATATGAGCGATTCTCCTATTAAACCATAAAATGTTAGTCTTCACAAATAAAGGGAGGAATAAGAAATATGTGCGGTCTGCAGCTGGCAGCAACGTTCAACCTGATAAAAAGCTTTATGAGACGTTTGATGTGTGGTCATCCTGAAAGATTTCTGTGTTGCCCTGCTTCTGTGCAGAAACAGTTGGAGCTGCAGCAAAAGCGACACACTCCTAGGCCATCTTCTGCTCTGCACTTGTGGAATGTGAGCAGTGGATTAGGTCTTAACCCCCTCCTAATATTGCCTTTCTAAAGCAGAGAATCCAAGCTTGCAATGTTTGGTTGAAGTGTTTGAGCAGACGCTGTCCCAGTGGATTAGGATTTGGGCACATATTATTCATTCCCTCTCTTCTTAAATGCTCGTTGCCCCCTTCAGCAGCAGTAGAACAACAGGACCCATCACCACAGTGCCACAAGGTTTCATGTCAATCTAGTCTGTCTCCATTTCCCATGAAATCTACCTGCTTGTACCATCAAAAGTTTATCCATGTATCTACTGATGCGCACACTCACTACCAAGTTCCCCATGCAGCAGGTTCAGATATCTGAGGTGCCTCAGTTTAAAAGTCCAGCTGGTGTTTGCATGGCATCAAGAGACGACTTCTTACAACTTCTTTTTTTAAAACTTACAATAATGTAATAATAATAATAATAATGGATTAGATTTATATTTTGCTATTCAAGTAAACATGCAAACCAACTTTACAACGTTCTGCTACTTGCATTCAGTCTTGAGTTAAGTTTTTCTGTGTATTCTTATGATAAAACTAAGTTTCCCTGTTTTGTTCATTGTGTAGGGATCCAGAGGAGCACCTGGAGAGCAGGGACCAGAGGGGCCATCTGGACCTAAAGTATCAACTCTGACATTGACAATCAGAAACTTTACATAAATTATTGTACTTATAAATAGGTTATAAGACATTAAAAGTACATTTCCATTTCTTTTAAAAGGGTGAGCGTGGTCCAAGCGGGGTGACTGGACCTCCAGGAGACAATGGTGTTGGATTCGCTGGTTCCAAGGTAAATCCATATTTTACTATGATAATATTTCATTAAATGAGGATCGTTGCTGTACACGAGAAGACTAAAACTTACTTTCTAATTTGTTACTTTCTTCTCAGGGGGACAAGGGGAACCAGGGAAGACCGGGCCCACCTGGACCAACGGGTTTTGGTGAGCCAGGGATGCCTGTAAGCTAACACCATTAGGTTTAGGAAATATTGAGAGAGTTTAATAGTTTTATAAAGTTTTTACAAAGCTTAGTAACGGTTTTGTTTTGGTGGATTAAGGGTCCACCAGGACCCTCAGGGATGCAAGGGTCGCCAGGGTTTCCAGGGGAGGGTCTCCCAGGGCCCAAGGTAGGTTCAGAAACATAACTAATGTGAATAAAGTGGATTTTTTTAGTTTTCCTAAAGAGAGTCGTCTTTAGTAGCTAAATGAGAAGAATGCCAGAGAGGTGTTGCATGTTTGTTCCAGGCTAGATGTCTCTTAACCAAGTTGAACGTTTTGACTCAGGGAGGGCAACCCTCTGCCTCGACTGGCTGGATGCAGAGGACAGGAAAGACAGATTACCATGGCAACAGCATTAAAACTGCAGCTTTTATCCAGCAGGACCTGCAGAAAGAGGAGGAATATGTTTATGATGTCATATACTGTACTAATACATGGTAGATAAGGAGCAGAGAAAGTAAACGGAAGTTCTCAGTGCATTATGGGATGTAAGAACCCATTTAATTGTTTTGTATATTTACTATTTATTATCATGTAGGTCCAAATTATTATAGTGTAATTTTCTGTTTTCTGGAATTCACCCGGGTGCAGGAGACCAGTTTCAAATGGTTAGCAACAGGGTTTTAAATAAAGTTTCTACCATAAAGTGATGCACAATGTCTCAGAGACTGTATGTATCATACGATACGTCAGGCTTCATGGGGTTAAAATCCACCAGAAGATGGCCAACGCAGCTAGGTGGGCTGGTTTAGTCGATAAATCTGGGATTAAAGATGCATTATATGTTTCCTGGACAGGTAAAAAAAACTAATACTTCTTTTTTCAGCTTATTGAAACCTTCTTCTATAGAAGACAATTCACTGAAACTGAAAAAATAATCTGCGTTCAATAAGAAAATATGAAGCAAATAAACTTTACCAGCACACCCATAAGATGCATGCATATATTACAAAAAGGTTAGGTTGTAAAAAAGGAACGATGCTTTTTAATATGTTGGCTCCAAGCTGGTCAATTCATGCTTCACCTTGCTTCTCTTACAAGGGTGAGAGGGGGTATGATGGCCCAAAAGGGAGCCGTGGGCCTCCAGGACTTGGGTTCAAAGGTGATAAGGTATGGTCGAACTGCAAACACACGTGACAAGTTGTGATTGCAAATTTACCTCACTTCTTGTCCATCTGACTCTCAGGGAAATGATGGTGTCCCTGGTTTTCCTGGCTTGGTGGGATTTCCAGGTGCTGGTATCCAAGGAGAAAAGGCAAGGCCGGTAGATTTGATTTGTCTTCTCACACGACTGCATCTTACATAAAGCATTCCTCTCCTGGCTACAGGGGGACCAAGGACCTACTGGCCCCTCTGGTCCTAGAGGACCTCCAGGAACGGGTATTGCTGGACCAAAGGTCAGTAACCGAGTTTTAAAACTGGAAGAAAAAAAATAAACTAAAAGTTTGTTTGCAGTAAAGGCAGGATATCTTCTTGTAGTGGACGAGCACAGTGTTGAACTTGTTGCTCAGTGTTTCATGATATTTGTATGACTGTGCAGTTCGTCAGTCAGCCAAAGTTAACATAATGTTTGTGCATGATGTGGCGGATAGATCTAGTAGAAGACGTGATAAATCGCCTCTAACTGGGCAGACAGGCTTTTATTTCTTATTAAATCTAATAATAAAAATGTTCTCAATGCAAACTAACCAGGATCAGACCGATCTAAAGCTCGGTAATTGCTGCATGTATTTTTCCTCTGTCCCACCGTAGTAACCTGATCTGAGATGATGTTTACATGTTTACATAGCATCACAGCTGTATTTACATGATGCAATATTTCTGACATACATGATGTGGATTAATTTGGAAGAAAAAAAAACAATGAGGAAGATTTCATGAAACATCTTTGTGTACTTTTAAGTCTTCCAACCATTGCAATGCTCCATGATCATGAACTCTGTCCTGCATTCACCACAATCCACTCCTGTGTTGCTGCTATTTTAAGGCTCATAATGTCACAGAACCTCCATGTGGTTCATGCACAGACAGGTTTAAACCAGTTCTCCCAACTGGATAGAAAATTCATTCCACTGGAGGCTGATGGAAAACAGGAGAAGTTAACGTGACAACTTTCCTTTTATTCTGAATGGACATTAGTTCAAAAGTGCTCCATAAAGCACTTTTATGGATACTGGGAAGTTAAAAAATTAAACCAGCAAAAACATTGATGAGTAAATTGGACACATATGTTAAGCATGAAGGGAAAAAAGGACATATAAGGATTAAGCTGGTTATCATTTAGATAGAATAAAACCAGAGGTTGTCCTCGTTACACTGATTAGCTCTAACTGTCTTCTACGTAATAAAAAATGCAGAGCCTTATGAAGCTTCCAGTCTCATGTAAAAAACTGTTTCCCTCATACGTAGTTTGTGGGATGGTTGTAATGCCAAGAAGTCTGAAAATGATTCAAACTGGTACACCAAAAAGGACTTTGATGGGGCAGGACCCCCTTGTCCTGAAGGGCAGGGGGCTACGGATACCGTCACTACCTCAGAGTAGTCTCAGTACTGAAATCTCGGAGCGGCTCCAAAACGTGTTCAAATATGAGGATAGAGTCATTTTACAATGATTGCATGCAGGATCTATGTTGCTGGAAAATGAAGCAACTGTTTACAGATAAAATCAAGCGTATGTGGAGTAAGAAATGTAGTGCTCAGTTGCTAGAAGAAGCTAAGGAGCATCTATAAAAAGGTCCTGGAGCGAGTGCAGTCCCTATTTTACCACTGCAGGAACACTGTCCTGAAGGGACACACATGATTCGCATGGATGTGAGATTGCAGAGATAAACAATGCCATTCATACTGACAGCAGCCTTGCCTCCATGTTGTAGGTGTTCTGCTTAAAATATTTCTTGTATATGGTGCGGTGTAGGGCTGCCACAATTAGTCGACTAGTCACGATTATGTCGACTATTTTAATAGTCGACAACTAATTTAATAGTC
>JBAMHV010000018.1:1038648-1052662 GCA_037177535.1 Pseudomugil gertrudae
ACGCAGCTCAGAACAGGGTTATAAGGTGTGTGTGGAGCGATACACACCTCAGAACAGGGTTATAAGGTGTGTGTGGATCCCCTTTTAGATCATTAGCTGAATGATGTGTTTATATTGTTTATAATGACAACACAGCTATGATTTTATTACAGCAGCTGTGCTGCAAATAAAAAAAACTGGATCTTATCATGTTATGATAGATTTATAGTGAAAACATAAACTCATTTCATGACCTTACAAACACGTTATAATTTGATAACATCCTTTTATAATTTGGGTAGCAGCTCGTCGCTTCTGTGTAACGCTTTGTCTGCTACTCTTCTTCTGTTTGGGATTTATAGCAGCTTACAGGCGTTCTTCTTCGTCTGCTTGTTAAATGCAGTTTGAACACAAACCAAACCAAAGCGTTTCCAGAGCCCCCACCCCAGACCGTTCTGTTGTGAATGCCTCAGGTCTCCAAAGTGACCTGGGTTTTTGTCATTTCAGACATTTCCTAATAACTTTAAATGAACTATGTAAAAACCTGAAGCACGCTGCTCCTGGGCAACATGCATGTTTTGGTAACTGAGTGAAAGCTGGGATGCATCCTGGAGACAGAACCAGTAGAATACTGCAGAATGAATGCTGTAATATATGTGTCTAAATGTTTTATTATAGTCTGCTGGAACTTTATGCCAAATGGAACCAGTTTTTCCAATTCTTTCTCAACCATTTATTTCATTGTTTTTGTCTGAAAACAAGCTGAATGAATGAATGTCATCCTTTACAGCACACGTGTCAAGCTCCAGTCCTCGAGGGCCGGTATCCAGCAGGTTTAGCTGTTTACCTAACACACCTGATGCAAATCAAATTAATCCAACAGCTTCTTGTCAACCTATTAAGTAATTCCAGCCTGCTGTGTTGGATCATGGAGACAACAAAAACCTGTTGGATACCGGCCCTCGAGGACCTGAGTTTGACACCCCTGCTTTACAGGGTAAATGTGCAGATTTATCCCAGCTTTAGGCATTAAGGCTCGCTTCTCTCAAGCATGCCAGGCTCTTCCTCACTCTCGCAGAGTTGGGTGGGCAGGATCAGAGAAGTCATTCTCAGAGTTACAGATCAGTCTCCCTACTTGCACTTAATCCCCTCATTGGGTGGATTCAACTCCTCTTTGCAGCTTAATAAGTGGAACGGCAGAAAAGGACATTCTGCTGCCAACAAGGGCTTTTTGTCCTCTGCCATGAGTTACGATTGTAGGAGGAGCATTCTGACGCAGTATACAGATTTATTCGACCCCTTTTCTAAACACGTTACTACTTCCTTATGGAAACCAGCACTGACTCAGAAACACACTCCCAAAGCAAACTTTTCCCCACTGTCCTAATTGAACCGACAGTCAGCCGTAACGTCTGAAGTCATTTAGGTACTGACGAATATGAGGCAGTGTGAGTGTTTTAGCAACAAGCTGAGATGGCACAATGAAAGAGCGCATTGTGTGACGCCATGCCTCTGCTACTGCAGTATCCTTTAGGAAGGGGAAACGACCTGCAATACACATTTAGTCATGATACTTTACAGGGATCCTGGTGAAAATGTAAGAAAATGAAGAGATTAAATCATTGATGCATATCAGAACAGGCTCATAGTGTTTTTGGAATACATGACAAGACAAACAAGGTGACATTTTGCCAGTAAATAAGATTTTTCTCCAAAGAGTTAAGTACATTTCAAACTAAATATGATCTTGGTTGCTTTTATAACTTTCCCACTGAAACAAACCAATGAGATTCTTCAATGATCCCACCCTAGGACATATAAGAGTCATCCTGTTGGTTTAACCCTGTCTGGACTGAAAGCCGACAGCATTCCTTGTGGTACTCACAGAACCGTGGGCTAAGGAAATGCAAAATTTAGAAAAGAGCCATGTGTGTTTGTCCTGTTCAGCCCATAAACGGAGCTCTGTGTTTAGGTTCCACTGGGAAAAGTGGGCCCCTTCTCCTCAATTTCATCTGCCAAGGAGTCGCTTTACTGAGAGAGGCTGTAAAAGTGAAGACCTGATGCTTTTAGGCCACGACTGTGTGTGTAAAGGGTGTTAGTGCGAAGGCAGTGGCATCCATTTGGGGTAGTGTGTTAAATGAGTCTTAAGGCATGCATGCAGATGTGAGTCTTCTACTCGGGATCCTTTTAAAAGCTGTTGTTAGTTGGCAGGCAGAAAGTTTCCAGGACACAGTTAGCAAAGTGATGATGAGGACAAAAACTAAGCGAATGGTGCTGGACGATGTGCAGCTGCTCAAAAAAAAGATGTTTCAAGGTGTATAATTTATGTTTCTGGGGTTTTCACCTTCGTCTATATGGCTATTCTGATGCAGGAAATGAAGAATTGTGTAGTTTGCTCATGAGCACCATGCGGTAGGGACAGCAGGAACATGTCCATATAGCAACTCTAAGGTGTCCCGTCATCCTCTGGTTACAAACAGCTATATGTATGCAAGAAGTCCCATCTTACAATCCATTTCTGCTATGATTGGCTCTGCTAGCTAACTTCTTCTGTCCCTGCTATCAGTCACAAAGGATTCTGGCACTTCTGGCTAGCTAGTAGCATAGAGCGTTGCTAACAGTGAAAATGTCTTCAATCAGATCGTTCAGGAGCAAAGAAAAGAAATGAGGACAACAGAAGTTATCTTAGAAACAGTTAGCGTGACAGGTTAGTCATTAATAATGGTGATAAAAACAATTATCAGTCATAAACTTCAAAGTTCTGACAGATATATGATCAACCACTAACTGCTAGCATCTGATGCAGCTCCATGTTTTACTCTGACGTGCTATCATTTGGCAGACATCTTTATCCAAAGTGACTTACATATAATAAGCAGCTATTTTAACCATAACTATCAACCTAACATGCATGTGTTGTGGGTGGGAGGAAGCCGGAGTACCCGGAGAGAACACACATACATGTGGAGAACATGCAAACTCAGCATAGGCTCGAACCAGCGACCTTGCTGTGAGGCCACAACACTAACCACTGTACTACCATGCTGCTTTAACCAATAGATGAGCCAAATATGAGAAACCATGTCAGATATTTGCACTGGGCGAGTCACACTGGAAAAACATGCATTAATAATAGTTTTATAATGACATCAGTCATTGTAATGTGCCCGAAGGTCCCAAAGTCCTGTTAAAAACTTTAATATGCACAAAATTACGTACTGGAAAAAACATGAAAACAAAACAACAAAAGGATAAAAAACTGATCTGTTTACTTCAGTTTCATAATTGTGACTCAATGTTTGCACACTGCCTTGAGGACTTGTAAAGACTTGGTGGATCCTGGACAATTTATTGAGCAACTTTAGGAGTGAAAGGACAAACCTGCAACTCATTTAATAAAAATCAGCTCTCACAGCAGATGTTCTTAATAAAGTTCAGAGAAAGCAGCGAGAGTACTGGCTGCATAATAAGCTCCTGTAGCGCCGTCATGAATATGCAGCTGGCACTAGAGGCCGCGTCGACCTGTCATCAGGCGGCCCAGGATGGCAACAGCAGCTGGAAAGCAGAGGCCATTTCAACAACCAGCTCTACAGAACATCACATACACATCAGGTCACATGATGGTCCATGGCTCCTGGCCACATGTAAAAGTTCTAAACTGACTTGAGAGATGACAGCTGATGTTAGGAGGTAATTCATGGCTGCATGTGCGCTGATGGGAGCCTCATAGCTACAGGTCAAGCCCAGACAAGGAGGGAATGAGTATGTTGTAAAGACAGCTGGCCCGAGGCTGGAAAATGTTCTGCTCAGGATTTAACAGCTAGAACAATCTACATGACAGCTGTCAGTCCACATCTGTAGTGTTACAGGCAACATATAAACCAGCCTTCCAGCACTGAAGGAAGATCCTGACAAGGCTATAAAACATGAGATCAATGAGCAGGGGGCACCACACACACTTCCTGTTGTTTAGTACCGGCATCCGAGGAAAGACTGGAGGAACCACAGGTGCCATTATGGTAAAAAGAGCAGGAGAAATAGCTTAAAGACATGTCCACACAGTAATCCCAGTATAATGATCCCAGTATCAGAAAGTCTGTCCAGAAGGTGAAGCTAAAAACACTTTGTAATGCATTGTGTGGTAGAGGAGGTGCGCTTAAGGAGCTCCAAATGCAGAAAGGACCCACTGAAACCTATTTATTTCCATAAAGGCTAAAAACCCACCGTATTCAAACTGGGTTTTATGACAGCACGACCTCTCTGACTTCACTAAACTATATTTTTAATGAGGCTACAACTTCCTCCTTCAGCTGTTGATGAAGCTCGTCATGGAGCTTCTTCACCTTGTTGGCAGAGTGCTGGTTAGTGATGCGTCTCGCTTAAGGAGACGTTTACACTCTCTTTGCTTTGTGACAAAAGGTCAAAGCCCCGAAGGGTCTTTTAGGGGTTTCTCACATCCCCAGAAATAAATGTACTTCTCTAAAGTTGCAAACTAAAATAGGCTAAAACACATCAAATTTCATTAGCGGTAGACGCATCACCATAGTGATGCCTCTGAGGATGCAATCAGGGAAAAACACCTACATTTTATAGCAGATACCCCCTTTGATGACAATTTGCTCAGTACAGAAAAACTCCAGAAAGTCCTGAATCAGTGTGTGAACATTATCCGTGTCAGAGATCCGTGGTGCCATGGACGTAATTTTAGGGGGGGACACGGGGGACTTGTCCCCTGAACAGAAACAGATGTTTTGCTGCATACTTTACAACCAGCCTAACCAAAAAAAAGAAACATTAAGCTTAAAAGTATCAACAGAAAAGTGAAGAAAAACACGGCTGAAAGAGGAGTTCATCGTCTCACCCCCATCTGTGAAACGTAGTCTTTACATGGTGCTGCAGGGAAACGGCAACAACAGTTTTTACACATTCTGGCCTTCAGTCGGTCTGTCTGTAACCATGGAAACACAGGTAAACACATTGTGCAAATCTGAATGATGAGGGCTAACTATCAGCCAGTTTGCACCACTGACCCTCATTGTAATCATAGGATGAATTATACTGATGTTTACGTCCAATAACAGCAGACATCAATAAAGAGGTGGAAATATCCGTTTTGTTTTAGCTTGTTTTGCTTCAGACGTGTTGTTTATGTCCATTTCCAGAGGGATCCCCAACGCCGGTCCTCAGGGCCATGTTGATCCGGGCCTCGTGTCTACCTTTTTAAAGACGCCTGTCCCTAATTTGGGGTTTAATTGGACAGTGATTGTAAGGTGCTAAGCCTACGCTTAAAGCGCCTGAAAGCCACCTAATTGATGCATGTCTACATGTTTATGTCGCTGCAGCTGTGTCCAATGATGCGTCGTCCAAACAATTCATCCTTCTATATTTTATTGCGTATGTATACCGACTTGTAGATGATGTAGCGACATTTATCTGCTAATGTCCATAACAACAGATGTAAAAGATTAATGAACATACAACAGAATAAACTATCAAAGCACGGTCAAAAAAACTGTGTGTTCACCTTCCTACAAGCAACGCTCGTCACCTGGACAAAGGTTCCCGCCTTTATTGGTTGTGGCCATTAATGTCCAGTGCTGCCACCTAATGCACAAACAGTATATACATACATACATATAAGTATTTATAGCTTCTACAGTGATTTTAACCTGGATTGTCAGGTTAAATGAGAGGAAAATTCCAGCATGTTTAACCTTTGTCATCATGCGAAGGCAAATCATTTTTAACCTCTCCGCACTTTGGGACAGTAATCCAGCCTTCATCAGCTCCCGGCTGGATTACTCTAATGCACTTCAGCTTTGGTTTAACAGACACACACACACACTATTTTTTGGCTGGACCCCTCTCAGCTACGAGTTCTCTGCAGCATTGCTTCGATAAGCTTCTACAACGTCACAGGACTGATTTCCTCCCATTGTTGCATTCATTTGTCTTGTACTGATGAAGGTAGAGCAGGATCTCTAGCACATCCCAAAGATTGTCCTGGGGTTCGTGTCTGGTCTCGGTGTTGGCCAATTCATGTGTGAAATGATGTCTCCTGTTCCCTGAACCACTCTGAGCCGAGTGGATCCCGGCAATGCCGCGTCATACGGGAGGATCTCTGGGCAATCTTCTTTGGACACATAATGGAGCTAAACTTAGACCTAAACCTAGACCTGACTAACCGCAGCAAACCTCAGATCAACCCCACAGACTGGTTCTGTAAGACTGGGGATAGTTATGGCATCAGTGCAGGCTTTCTGCCCCCACAGCAAACTGAAGCCTTTTTTCCATGTTAGCCTCACTGATTAGTGGTTTCCTCCTGGCTACACACCTGTTCAGTCCCAATCCTGGAGCTCCTCCACATTGTTCATGTGAAAATGTTCCTACTTTCATTATTTAGCACAGCCCTGAGCACCGATGTTTGCTTTGATTTCAGTTTGATCACAGATTACCATCAGGATGCTTTTAAGACACGATTTCTTTGTGGAAGATTATGGCTCCTCATTAACTTTCTAGGTTTTAATAATGTTTTAGAGAATTACCTCCGTTTTAGTATTTTCAGCCTCTCGTGTTTCCTCTGCTTGATGCAGATAGTTTGGCCCTTAAAACAAACAAGATTTTCCACAAACATGGGTTGTGTCTCAACTCTCTATTGCGCTGAATTCAGCGCTAGTGCGCACGTTGTTTTTTCCTGTAGTGCACACTATCGTGGGTAAGTGCTGTCTCAGGATGTTGAACACTTACCAGTAGTGACGTACAACCGGTTAGACTATTCTGCTTCACACCAAAATGATTATTTTGTGTCCACTACACGGCTAAAACCTGCTAACATTTACATATGCTAACTGTACTGGATCGGTTACCTTTTTTTTAAAGGCAGTATATCCGGGTACTTTTAGTGCACTGACTTTTTAGCTTAAATGTCAGTGTGAATGCACTTGGAACAGCCTGTGTTTCTCCTCCTGCTAGTTTAAATAAGAATCTACTCACTGCATTATTTTGCAGCTGAAAGATTCACGCAATAATTCCTCAATAGGAAGTTCCTCCAGTTTTTTCTTAGTTAAATCCAGCTGGTGACTTTTTTTGTTTTTTGGCTGAGTAAATACACAGTTAAGCCTGTTACACAGGACAAACAGCAACTTCTGACAAATTCACAACCCCGCATGGTGACAAAACACACTGCTGAGAGTTTTCAGCAACAAAATGATGTGAAAAGCAGTCACGGTGGGTTCCAGGTCACATTATGGAAACCTATCTGAGTCATAAGGATCAGGAGTTTTCACTGGGTTGATGTTCTTGCACATAACGTTATGTATTATGTGTTTGATGCCTGACCTAAGAACTGCACAGAAACATCCCATTTTTAAAATATGAAAACTTTATTTGACTCTTGAACAAAATTGGGGAAAAAAACATTTATTTTTTCCCCGTATATTCACTATTTATTACCATATAATAGGTCAAATTATTAAAGTGTAATCTGCTTTCTGGTAATCACCAGGGTGCAGGAGACCAGTATCATATGGTGGTTTTGTGTGAAGGTTCTGCCATAAAGTGATGAAAAGTGTCCCAAAGACGGCCCTACGAGGTTAAATGATCCTACAATCATTTGTAGTCTAATTATTTTGTCATCTTAAAAGATTTATTTTATTTTAATTTTTATTCATCTTACTCATGAAAATAATTTATTCTATGATTTTAACCATTTCAGATTTCCTTTTATTCATATTGCTCATAGAAGTGCACACAGTACAATCTACTGGTATCTGTATTGGCTAAAGAGGAACTAATGGCAGGAAAAGTTACGGAAAACCATAAACCATAAAACCAGTCTGACTGGCCTCTGCAGGAGAGCCACAGGTGTGACCAATAACTCTAACGATGACCTTTAACCTGTCCTATTAAGCTGTGACCCTCTTCTGGATCATTAACATGCCTTTACTTCCCTTTTCCACACGATATAAGTCTGCAGGTCTACACATGCCGTAGAAGAATGGTTTCATGCACAGATATGAGCACATTTAAAACAAAAACATTTAAAGTATCTCCTCCTGCAGGGCTTAGGTCCATTTAAAACGTGTCCCAGAACAAACCGCTGGGACACTGAGTGACACATGAAGAGCGGCAGCTGGATTTAAGCTTCTTTTACAGGGTCTATAAAAAGTATTATGCAACAATATTTAGATTTTGTGACCAAAAGAAATGTCAAAACATTTTCTTTAGTGTCAAATTGATAAGGCTGAGTAATAATTTGATAATCATATATATTGACTGATGGAAGTGAGGTGTGATAGAATAAAAGGGCTTGATAAAAACTTGTTTCCCTTCTTCATTACAGCCTATCATGTAGCTTAGCACCATAAGATCCGAGACTAAATCACTTTGAAACCTGTAATTAGTAAAACTGTAAAACTAATCCAATCCAATTTATATAAAGTACACCAGTATCTTACTGGAAATGCATTAATTCCCACTGTGAAATCACAAAAAAACTGTTAGCTTAAGGCTAACATCAATAGAAAATGCTATTGGTAGGCTAGTAGTTAGCATGCACAACAACAAACACACCATCCCTACTGTGAAGCCCGGTGGTGGCAGAATCATGATGTGGAAAAGCTTGGAAAAGTAGAGGGTGAAAGGAATGCAGCAGCATAAAGGGAGATCCCGGAGGACACCTGCAACCTGGGAGAAGATCGAACCGGATCCCCACGCAGCCTGACAGAGCCTAAGTCCAGATGTGTCCAGATGTGCATCGCTCCACACAGACTCTGCTGCGACTGCAGCTAAAGGGAAATCTAAATACTACCTTGAAGGGCGTTAATATTTATGCAATCACTAATTTTATGTTGCATATTTAATATTTTTTACTTTGTATGTAGAATGTATATTTATGCTATTTCCCTTCTATCCTCACAAAACCACCTCAGCTGCATCTGAAACATCTTAGCTTTATCTCAGCCATGCAGGATCGTTTCCCAGACACACAGAACTTTCTGCTCACCTGTTGATGTTTGGCTGCTTCTGATTGGGCGTTAGTGGCAATTTAAGCTCCGATTGGTGGAAAGTTTGACAGGAACTGGCTTCATCATCATTTTCGTCTCAAAATACAGTTTCCTTAGCAACAGAGTAGTGATAATATGATGAAAATGTGATCAATAACCGGTGTTATTATGGATCACTCGCATGAATTTACCACATAAAGCAGAGATAGCCAGCTCTAATCCTTCAGGGCTGTCCTGCAGGTATGAGATGTTTCCCTATACTGCAACACTGGATTCTAATAAAATTGATCTCCAACAGCTTATTGTGAGCTTCTGCACATCTGGTAGCGACCCATTAATTGGTTCAGGTGTGTTGCTGCAGGAACCACCCACTAACCTGCATGATACCGGCCATCAAGGACTGGATGTCAACAACATTTCTGATTGTAAATGTCCTGGACGGGATGTAAATGGCTGGAAAACTTCCATTACAATTCACCATTCACCCCACAGTTTCACACCACTGCTCCCTAGAAGTAGTGGACAACAACCAAGCAGAGACATAAGGGTTAATAACCCTTCCATACATAGTGCAGAGTCGCTCTATCTGCACATGAGACATGTCATTGGTTTCTAGTAAATATGGACCAATCACATAGTCCAGAACCAACTGCAGTATGGGTTATTAGGCCCCTCACACAGTCCAGCATGTCTGAATGAGGCTATTGTATGTGGCAAAGTGAAACCTGGGAGAGGTGGAGGCAGAACCCCACATCCAGCAAGCTGCAACACATCCTGGCTTTCCTCTGTGGATCAGAGGAAACACTGATAATAAGCATCTGACAAATCCAAAGGGAAGGAAAATTATAGCATGGTGTGAGAACACGAGTTAACATGGCATAAAGGATCAGGCATACAGAGAAAGCTGCTACAGTGCTAAATAATCCCATTTACACACAGTACTAACGAGGTTCATCATCCAGATATGATAACCTGTCAGTGTGTCAGTGTGTGTAAATATGCAGAAACCTGAGCTTTAAAAGCTAAATATGAAAACTTGGAGGTTAACTTCTCAGTTTACTAAGCGTATACTGATGCTGATACATGAGATGAAGTACTGCTTCATTATTTATAATCGCTTGCAGAGTGGTGGAGAAAATCTGGAGGAGCATATTAAACATGAGCGGAGTTTGACCGGAAATGGGTTTTTGTTCCTGTGATGAGCACAAACAGTGTTTTTCTTACCTGGTTTGAGGCTGCTGTTAAAGTAAAAGATAACCATGATGAAACATCCCAGGCACAAGGCAAAAACCATGCGGATCACTCTGGGTTTCTTCATTCTGGCACCAAGAAGCCGAAGCGCGTGCGAAAAAAATCCTTCTCCTCGTGCGTCTATTTGATCACGGATAATAGCATCGATCCGGTTCCCTGATCTGTGATGCTCCCGCACATCCTCGCATGTTCCGGGTGTGAAAGACGCAGCGGAGAAGAAAGAAAGGGTCTGTAGAGCAAGGAGCACCGGGGCAGCAGACCCGCCGCCGGTCCGCCGGTCTACCGGCTACCGCTCCGCGTGAGCAGGCTTCATGGCTGCTAGTCCCAACGGAGAGGTCCCGCCGGCCGCCCGGTCTCTGAAAAAGATTTAGAAGACCGAGAGGAGTCTCACCGAACCCACACTTAACCCCCGTTCCCCCCAAAGCCCGTGGTTTTTAGCCAATGAACAAATTATAGTAAAGCAGCAGCCGACACGTTTGATAGGAAGGACTTCCGGTTATTGTTTCCAAAATAAAACACCAAACTTTTCCTGCTTCTTTATTTTATTTAAACTGCAGTTTTCTGGCGAATGATAGCGTTTATACATTAGACAAGAAAATAATAGGCTAATAGTAAAAAATAATACTTGTAGAAAAATAGATAAAGAAAACAGTAAAGTTTTCAGGTGGGAGACTGAGCTTATTTTATTGATTAATTGATTTCTCTACATTTAAAAGTTTGCTTTCTTCTTTGTCCTTCTAAATGTGAAAATGTTCTGATCAGATGCTTAAAATGTCCATGTTTTAATGGATTTTTATGGTTGTTTAGGCACTTTTCCCCCAAGTCTTCATGTGCATTTGGTCTTGTTTATTTATTTTGTTCGTAGTTGACTGTTTTCTTTTACTTACTGTGTTTTAACACTTTTATTTTGCTGCAGAAAAGTTCAGGCAGCAGTTACTTTGACCATGAGAGGTGTGTGAGATGATTATGTAATAATGCTACATTGTGATGTAGAACAGTGGCTTACAACCAGGAGTGTAAAATGACAGTTTGATCACCATATGGTATAATGATTTAATGGATAGCAGGTTCTTATAACAAATACACACCAGTAATAAATTAAACAGTGTGAAAGAGGAAATCAAAATACAGCCATTTTCAAAAAAGAAGTGGGTTTGATAAATGGTTAATTTTTTTTAACCGGTTTGTATTTTGGATTGATGCCATTGGCTCACTGACCCCATGATCGATATATCATCATATTGTTATACTTCTATTCCCCGAGGACCCCTTCATTGCTACTACATAAAGCTGTGGATCCCTGCCCACACCATGTTGAAATATAGATTTTTCAACATGATATCAGTAATCCTGAGGTGGAGTCACACCTGTCTCCAGGTAAACTTTGATCCAGTAATCCATAAGTATGAAAGATATTTGCTTGATACATATCTTATGTGATACCCTTATGTGATACGGTGTGGGTATGAGTTCAAGGTTAAAATGTTTTTTTTTTTATTAGTTTATTTATTAGTTCTTAATGCTGTCACCATGGACTGATCTGAAATTAAATTAGCACTAATAAATAGACTATAATGACTATTTGCATAAGTACAAAATATAAAACGCAGCAAACATTAGCAATAAAACGAGTTTCAACATTTTGGAAAATCAGAAAAGCATAAAACATCCGCGGTAAGGCTTCAATTTACTGCTTTAATTTGAAGTAAACAGGAAGTATGAGATGTCACTGTTGTCCTGAGGCAACAGACCAGTCCTGTCAGTGCAGTGTGAGGAAAGCTTTATCCTGAAAGAAATGCAGCAATAAATAAATACAAATATCATTTAAATATATAAAAGTATTTCTACATGAAGATCCACTTTGTTCACAGTGTTTTTATTTTATTTCATTTGTTTTATTATTCCTGTTTCATACTTTATTCTGTTTTTTTCTGTATTGAGTTGTGGTGATGCACACATTTCCCCATGGGAATAATAAAGTCTGATCACATCTTATTTCATAAGGAATGTGGAATCCTGTAATGAAGGTTTCAGTCGATCCAGCAAGGCAACTTTAACAATCTCAAACAAAAGAAATAGCAAAAATCTGGAAAGAGTCTAAAAACATGAGAAGGAGGATGAAAACTGTTGGAGGTGAAGGTAGAAGTTGGATTGAAACTATCCTGGTCACGTGGTATTGCCAAGACAATATGAAGTCCTGCACTTGCTGCTAAGCATGATTAAATATGAGCTCTAACATGAGGATGTTTCCCTGGAAGCTATTTTTTACAACCCCTCAATAGGAAAAAAAGGACACGTGTTGTATCACATGAAGGCATCATGGGGAGTTAAACCTCCACAGAAAAGAGCGCATGACTGCAGCAAACTAATTAATGCAAGGTGTGAAACGCCTGCTTTCATTATGAATCTCCAGCTCCAAAACAGTGAAGCATGCAGCGTGTTAACCAGACTCAGAACAAAAAGCAGCTTCAGCTAATTAGAAAAGGAGGGACTTCCTGCGGAGCTACTTTTGACCTCTGACCTCCTCCACATTCCTCACGTCAGTCACCTCAGGCATCAAAAATCAGATCCATGGGAGTAGTCGGGAAAGGTTTGGAGGCATGCTACTGATCAAGCCTCAGGCCTGCTGGTGACGCTGTGTGAAGCCTGTCACTGTTTACAGTGTGAGCGTAGACTGATGACCAAAGGTCAGCAGGTCAGGGCTGGCCACGAGTCAGTGCACATTCCCCCAGCAGCTGGCTAATCAGACAGGCGCTGTCCGGCAAAGTCAATACATGGTCAAAGGTTATAGAAGCAGACTTGGTAAGAAAATAGTTGTCAGTTTCAATCTCATCTGTAAGTGGAAGCAGTAAACAAGGAGTACATGTATGTACAGGTACAGGTACAGGTACAAGTACATGTACAGGTACAGGTACAGGTACAGGTACAGGTACAGGTCCACTTCACTGCGCTTTTAATGGGCCTTCAAATGTCACTGAAAAAAAGAACATGAGCCTCAGGTAGAAAAAAATCACTAATTATGGCTACAAAGAGGATGTTAAAGTGTCACACAGACAATAAAGGCAGTGCAGATGAACTCACAGCGCTGAACATAAACCTTTAAGAACACTAGACATGCAGAAGAAGCATTTACAGGAGCTAAAACAGAATAAGACAAAATGAAGAAAGTTCCAGTGTGAAGGATCAACAGCTGGTTTGATAAAAAGCAGGAAATTAAAAACTTTCAGCAGATCTTTAGTTTTCTGGGAACGCTGCCTCCATCTTATAAGTCCAACTCTGGGAACAGAAGGTAGACCTGACCTTCCTGCTGCCACTAAGGGGGATCCTACAGAGCCCCCCTGGGGTCAAGGTAAGGGTGATCTTACGGAGCCCCCCTGGGGTCAAGGTAAGGGTGATCTTACGGAGCCCCCCTGGTGTCAGGGTAAGGGGGATCTTACGGAGCCCCTCTGGGGTCAGGGTAAGGAGGATCCCACGGAGCCCCCCTGGTGTCAGGGTAAGGGGGATCTTACGGAGCCCCTCTGGTGTCAGGGTAAGGGGGATCTTACGGAGCCCCCCTGGGGTCAGTGGCTAAAAACAAAAAACAATTGAAGTCTGCGAGCTCGAATGAGGAAACTGTGAGCATAGATTCCTGCTCTGTGCTCACCTTGCTAATCCAAGCCAAATGGGTTCGTTTTTTTTTTTTCTTTGACCCCAAAGTGTGTGTGTGTGTGTGTGTGTGTGGGGGGGGGGGGGGGGGGGGGGGGGGGGGGAGAAGGGGGGGGGGGGGGGAGAGGGGAAAA
>JBAMHV010000018.1:1087757-1100399 GCA_037177535.1 Pseudomugil gertrudae
CAGGGAGACTTGTGGGGACAGACCAGGATACAGCAGGGAGACTTGTGGGGACAGACCAGGATACAGCAGGGAGACTTATGGGGACAGACCAGGATACAGCAGGGAGACTTGTGGGGACAGACCAGGATACGGCAGGGAGACTTATGGGGACAGACCAGGATACAGCAGGGAGACTTGTGGGGACAGACAAACAAACAGTGGTAAAGTGATATGCAGAGACAGACAGGTGGGAAACAGTGATGACAGGGTGTGACTGCCATAACTGGTTATATTACGGGTGACTAGGATTTCTTTGCTCTTTAAGAGTTTGTTAAAAGTTTAACAGTTTCCTATTTGTCAAGTTCTTTGAGTTGTAAGTTGATTGTTAAAAACACTCTTTGGATTACTAAAATAAATTCTATATAATGCTTTGTGTGTGATTTCTTCAACTACATGTTAACTCTTAGTGGCAAAACAAATGGTTATTTACCACTCATGTATTTTTGAAGGGATAAGTTTAAGTTAAGTTAAGGTTCAGTTTTTCAGTAATGGTTAACTGTGGTTAAGTAATGCTTAAATGATTATGTTAAGCATTTATTAAGGGTTAGGAAAGCAATAAGTGTTTACACTTTACAATAAGGGTCCTAAAAAGCATTAAATCATGGTTAACTATGGTTAATGCTTCTGAAGCACTCACGTTTATTAGGGTCAGAATGCTCATGTTAAGTAATATCTTACATAGGATCAGGTAAGGGCTACATGATGACATACACAGCACAGCAAGAGTAAATGATTACCTAATTTTTTTTTTTTTTTAATCAGTGTCGACCCAAGTAGCATGCACCATATGGGTAAGTGTTAGTAAGATGCATTAGCAGTTTTATAATGCCTATTTGCTACAAATCTACACCATTAATAAGCCATTATCTGAAAAATTATGAAGGCATTACTAATATGTTAACTAATATCATAATTGATGCAGAAGAGTGCACACATGTTGACTAATTATTGGAGAAATCAAAATTTGTTAACCCAAAATAATGCATCAAGTAGGGTTGAGAAGTTTACATTATTATCTGTTTATTAATGCATTAAGTAACACACCAACTTATGCTAAGTAATACATAATATTGAGCATGAGTAAACAATTACCTAAAATAAATTGTTTATCAGTGTCGACCCAAGTAGCATGAACCATATGGGTAAGGGTTAGTAGATGCATTAGTTAGCTGTTATATAATGCTTATTCAATACAAATCTACACCATTAATAAACCATTATTTGAGAGAATATGAAGGCATTCCCAAAATGTTAACTAACATCATAATTGATGCAGAGTAGTGCACACATGTTGACTCATAGATTATTCAAAATTAGTTAACACCAAATAATGCATTAAGTAGGGTTGAGAAGTTTGCATTATTATCTGTTTATTAATGCATTAAGTAACACGCTAACTTATGCTAAGTAATACATATTATTAGTTGTTCATGGAGTATTTAACAGTTAAATAACATTTATTATTGCACTTAATAACGTTAATTAAGGGACCCTTATTGTAAATTGTTACCGTTAAGGTAATCTCAGTGATCATAGTTAACTTTAACGGTACCGTTATTTAATTTTTAACAATATGAAGGCATAAAAGAGTGAAGAGGCTAAAGTTAGCAGATCAGGCAGAAAAAAAACACACCACTCTATAGTTTGTTTTTTCAACTTGTATTCATCATAAACAGTGAAAAAAGCGGCTTGTTTTAACCAGTTATAAAGAAAACCAGCAGCAACAGGGTCTGTTACAACCTGAAACACGATCTACACCAGCCTGGAACATCAACGTGTTATTTACACATTAGTACTGGTTCCAGGTTAGACCTCCTCCCCACCTTTCCCAACATCTACATTAAAAACAAAACATTGCAAATACAAAGAAAGTCTGTGCATGTTGTGGTCTCCTGGCACAATGAAAAGCACACATATTTTATATGATAACTGGTTTATAGGTTAGGATTACATGCACAATGTGACGTAATAAAACACATTTTATATAATCATTTCAGCACTAACGCCATGCTTTTATATCAAGACAACTAAATATCTGCATTAAAATATGAATAAAAAAAAGCATCATATTAATGATAATAGCTAGAAATATATCAAATATAGTGCTGAACCCAGACTCAGAAACAACAAGCTTTTCAGGAATGAGTATGGCTCTGATCGGGGTTAATTATTCCTCTCCACTCAAACATACTCATGCTAAAACACCTATGAATGTTGTAAAGTATTGCACTTAATAAGTGTGTGTCGCAGAGAAAGAGCAGATTACAGAGGCCTGTAACAGGCGTCAGGCTGCCACGTACGCAGGTCCAGCAAGACCTGGTTCAGTTTCATCATCCACAGATTCCTCTCGTCCTTTGTGTCGGCGCTCAGCCAGTTCCTGGAAGAAGCACAAGCAGTGTGTGGTGAGGGTTTCATCACACACACACATAAAGGCAGAGTGTGTGTGCACTCACTTTGTGACACACATGGTGTTCTTGCACTGACTGACGAGTGTCTCTCTGTCGTCCTCTCTCTGAGGTCTCACTGTGATCAGCTCCAACGTGTGCGGTCGGGCACAGAACTCCCTGTTAGCTGGTTCCACCATCTTACTGGTGCAGCTCGCCAGGTTGATGCGACCAATCGGATTCTGGATGCAGGATTAACAATCAGGACTTTTTATACAAGCCTAGATCAAATAAAATAACTCCTATGCTTATATGATCATGACTCGTGTTATTAAATGATCCAAAACAAAAAAATAAAAATGATTTAAAAAAAAAAGCCCTATTCTTTATATCACTGCAACAACGCCTACATCACATTATTCATATCCTTTGTTCTTATAATAAAATCTCCAAAAGCAGAAAACTAAATATAAAAAAGCAGAAATAAAATATAAATGAGAATTATAATTTGTAGTATTATTTAAAATACTTCACAAAAGCCAGAAAGCTCCAAAATATATTATTGCTGTTGGTATTTTTACATAGATAATACTACTGCTGAGACGTAACTGTGACAACGTAAAGGATTAATTTATATTCACTCAGAAGCTAAAACAGTTAGCCAGGCAGGAAGCGTTACCTTGCGCTTTTCATCGTCGGGGTACGTCCAATAGGAGATGCAGTATCCTGACAGCACACACCACCTTCTGTGCCAAGCGCCAAACCCACTCACGTCCTCAAACATGGTCTAGGATCATGCAAAAGAAACGTGCTATAAAGAGACCTGTACCGGCTCAGCGTTGCTTATCTGGGGAGGTTTTGATGGACTGCTCACCAAGAAGCCCCTCTCCTCCACCTTTGAGTCCACTTCACACTGCAGTTTGAGGTGGATGTTCCCTTCCAGAGGACACAGGAACGGCACCTATAAAACATTCATGCTATGAAAAGCAGGAGCCACCAGCTGAAGTGATTTAGTTACTGCTACAGCAGAATAAAGCATGATCTTTGTGTCTTACCCCCCCTCAACATAAATGATAAAGAGGACAATAGAGCAGGTAGAGACCTTGTAATGAAACATGTCACTGAGAAGTTCCCTTTCACTTCCTTCATATTTCATCTAAAAGAAAGACGAGGATAGAGTGAAGTCTGGACACGGATACACGACCAGAACACAGGACATTGGGTAAGAAACCCTAAAAGCCTAGAGATACGTGTGTGTTCAGGGCAGAAAGGAAAACAATACAAGAGAAATACATAGAAAATATTATAAATATACAAAAAAAATAAAATCAAAAGAATTTAAGCCAAACCACAAAAAAATGTGTAAAATATTCTAAATAAGAAAAAATAAATAAAATAAAAACTTAACTAAAAATATAAGAAAGACGACATACAAAAAATAAATCTATAAAACCAAAAAATTCTATATCAAAATGTATTCTACAAAAGGTCAAACATGTAGTGAATAAATCAGTGTGTACCTTCTCCAGAGGGAATTTGTTTTTCCCAATAGAGGACAGGCCGAGAGTGTGAGCTCCAACCAGGACGAAGTTACTGGTGCGAACAGCGTTGGGACCTCCTGGGCTTGCCACTACTACAAAATCCCATCGCACAGGAGGACAAGCAGGTAAAAAACTTTATTATATGTTTAGTATTCATTATATAAAGGATTTTATTTAAAAATCTTCTGATAAATAGTTTAGCAAAGGTTTTTCTGCCACACATCTTCCATCAGTCGGCTCTGGTTAAAAACAAAGTGAAATGGAGGTTTTACTTACCGGGTGTTTGGACACTTTTCTGTAAAAGATGAACAGAGACACCGTTTCAAACAGATGGAAGAGCTGCACCAGCCTCACATTTCTGAAGGACGGGAATAATTCAAACTTACATTGATGGTGAGAAATCTCTTTGGAGTGATGGCCTGAAAGGAGAAACATCAAAAAACCTGCTTCACTGCCATCTCATCTCCATTCAATGAGCTGCTCAGGTGTGTAAATGTTTATGTGCACACCCATCCCCCCACACGAGGACCAGAAACAGACAGCCTTCATGAAACACACGTTACATTACAGCTGCACAGGACACAGAAACAAGTCGGCTACCTTGGACTTGTTGGGTTTCTTCTTCTTTTCACTGCAGATTTCACGTTTCTGGACCTGAAAGGACATTTCTGTCTAATTATCAGTGTTTCCCAACATAATGCAATTTAAAAAACAGAAAGAAAGGCTCGTCATTTCTTTCATTTAAATGTGTGAAAAGGTTGTTTTAGTAAAAAAAAAAAGATAATTTAAAGTTCAGACACACACGTTATAACCAACGTTTTGGGATCTTTAACACATTATGTTAAGCATCAATTTGACCCATTTCAGTTTCTGTAGTGAAAAAAGTACTGGTTATCCTAAAGTTTGTGACTGTTGGGTCATGAATGCTGGAGCAAAATGTGAACTCTGTATGTAAACTCTGCACAGACACATCAAAGACGATGTTGGGGTCATTCTGACCCAGGCACTTTGGTGTGAGATACTAATAAATATGTCTCTTTGATGAAATTTATTCTGATTGCTCAAATATTTATGTTTTCATTGAGCTCCAAAAAGTTTACACATCGTAAAGCTGATTTTTAACTAGGATAGTGATGAAAAAGAAGACATTTCAGAGACCGAGGACAATGTTACTGATGATCCAGATTATTAATTTTCCTATAGAGAGAATTCAGATGAACACAATTATCTCCCTCGTGTGGAGAAAATTAAAAATGTTCAAACTTTGGAATATCTGAGAAAATCGTTAAAAAAGTATTGTGAAGAAAGAAAACTTGGTTCTTAAATACAGTGTTGGAGTTAATAAATGGTATTGCATGTCTCTTTTCTAAATGTTTATATAGTTATTGGTTTAACCAGATCTCTTTACACAGTATGGGTCAAAATGACCAGAAACATAATCAATGTGATTTTTTTTCAACATAATACGTTATTCACTCATTCTCCATCTGTAGGGATAAAAATAAGCTCTGCAGGCAAAGTATTTTACCTCGGTTTAACGGTTTGATGACATATTTGAAATATATAATGAAACTTTCAGCTGAAACTGAGCTCATTTACCATCATGTAAAGCTGTGTATAAAAGACAAACATCGCCACTTACCAAACAGTAGACGTACAACTCTATTTTAAAGTCACTGGACACGTCAGACCTGAAAGGATTTAGATGTTTAAGCAGTAATGAGTAAAAACAGAAAATAATCCAGTGATCAAACGTCCTGATTTGGGGTGACCTACAGAGTGAACCGGGTTGGGAAGGTGAGGGTGTCTCCGCTGAGGCCACGGTGGGTGCTGGCAAGAGGAGTCGCCACCATGTTCTCTGCTCCAGCTCGAATCATGATGAAGAAGGAATGTTTAGTTGACTCTGAAACACACGTGTGTAAACGTTAGTGGAATAAGCTAGAAATGGTTCAATCCCTGAGTAAATACAGTACGTTTCCATCCATAGATGGCTACCTGGTTTATTAGCTGTGGAACAAACGAAGTCTGCTTTCAGAGGCAGGCGTAACTCGTGCAGAGTGATGGAGCCTTTGGAGGCAGCCGGTTCTGTAGCAGCAGAGACCTCCTTCTGTCCTGCTGGGTCACCTTTCAGGCGCCCCAACTCCGCCTTCAAAGCTTCTCTCTTTTCCGCTGAGGAGAAGAAGCCAGTTACGTACAGCTGGGGATGATCACATCTAGCATTTAGAAGCAGCTGTACACCACAAGGTAGCTTTGAAAAGCACAAATCCTGGTCGATGCGCATCATCCTTCTCTACATATAAACTAAGAGTTACAGATGGTGCTCGCTAACAGATAATATAAAAGTGAAAGGACTCACTCGCCACCAACAGCAGCCTCTCTGCTTCAGCCTCCACCTGGGATCCTTTGCCGTGCTCCTCGTCCGTGCAGCAGTTGAGGGCCTGGCTGGCTTGATGGATGACCGTCTGCTGCAGGTTCATCTCATTGCTAAGAATCTGCACAAACATGCAACACACACGTGTAATTCTTAAAACACTTAACTTCATCATCATCCATGATCAATAAAGGACCCCAGACCTTCATCCTCTGTTTGATGCTGAACAGGTTAGATCCTCTGGATTCATCCGCTCTCAGAGAAACGTCCACCTTCCTCACAATCACCTGCTTCACGTTGGGTCTCTCAGTGTCCTTCACCCTGGTTGACCTGTATGCGTCGATGCTGACACAAACAGATTATGGTCACTCAGATGGGACAAACTATCAGAGAACTGTTGCTGCAGGACCGTTACCTATAAGGCAGTTTGTGGTCCTCATCCAAGCTGTCCGAGGAGCTGCTCCGAAGCATGTTGGTCCTCTGGAACTTGTTTGGTTTGGAAACGTTTTCTACAGGGTTAGTGTTCACAAGGAAAGAGTGGGCTGGAGTTGATGTCTGAAAAAAAAAAAAAAAGAGATGAAGGATATATTCCTAGTTTTGACCTGTTGTATAAAATAAAGGAAACATCCAGAGAAGGTCCACGTCAGCTCGTACCATCATTCTCCTCTCTGGACTTTGCACTACAGAAGCCACCGTCTCAGCCAGAGGGGTGAGAAGGGACATGGAGGAGATATTTAAAGCATCTTCCTCCTCATCATCCTCCTGTTCCAAGACTTCATCAAACAGCTCGTTGATAACAGCAGAGTTGATAGACTGGTCCATGTTCATCTCCTTTACCACCTTCTTTTCTTCTTCTTCTGGAGTTTCATCAGTCGGTTTCTCTACAGAATCCCCAACGATCTTCAGAGGGCTGGATGTTGACACTGGAGATGTGGCCCTTATGCCAGTAACAACTTTATACAAGAACAGATAACATAATCCAGTTATTTTAGGGTAGAACACTTCCCATCAGCTCCAACAAAGAACTCATGCCACTCATCCAGAGAAAAAAATCACAACATACACTCCCTGTTCATTTTATCTAAAAAGCCAGCCACAGCAGCAGCACGTCATGTAGACATGCTGACCCCGACTCCAGAAGGTCAAACTGAGCGTCACAATGAGGAAGAGAATTTAAATCATTATTAAAAGGACATTTTCCGAGTATTAACCCAGATTTTCACACAACCATCTCACGGACGTCTCTCATCACGGACGCGGTGGAACGGGAGGCTCTCATCACGGACGTAGTGGAACGGGAGGCTCTCATCACGGACGTAGTGGAACGGGAGGCTCTCATCACGGACGTGGTGGAACGGGAGGCTCTCATCATGGACGTGGTGGAACGGGAGGCTCTCATCATGGACGCGGTGGAACAGGAGGCTCTCATCACGGACGCGGTGGAACGGGAGGCTCTCATCACGGACGCGGTGGAACAGGAGGCTCTCATCACGGACGCGATGGAACAGGAGGCTCTCATCACGGACGCGGTGGAACGGGAGGCTCTCATCATGGACGCGATGGAACGGGAGGCTCTCATCACGGACGCGATGGAACGGGAGGCTCTCATCACGGACGCGATGGAACGGGAGGCTCTCATCACGGACATGGTGGAACGGGAGGCTCTCATCACGGACACGATGGAACGGGAGGCTCTCATCACGGACATGGTGGAACGGGAGGCTCTCATCACGGACATGGTGGAACGGGAGGCTCTCATCACGGACGCGATGGAACGGGAGGCTCTCATCACGGACATGGTGGAACGGGAACTAAAGCAGTTTTGGAGGAATCAAGAGGTCCGCCCAGGTTCTAGAAGACGGACCTCATAAGGTGGCAGATCTGAGTTGCTTCCAGTTAGCTGTGCAATTCAGACTAAAATCCATTTAAACACTTCAATGCTACAGTTTAGTATAAATAAAACATTAAAAAAAACCCTCCAGCAATATTATAGGTTACCTGGAGAGGTGCATTTGGTGGGGGTATCTGCCTTATTATCAGACAGTGCTGTGGGTTCATCCTCCAACTCATGAGAGGAAACTTCCTTCTCCACAGGCTTGTCATGCTGCTCCTGTAAAACATGTTATACATAAAGTCCTCTATCTTTGCCATCAATAAAAAATGGTCATTTTACACCAGCTGTACAAATCATCTGCTGAATGACTGTAGAATAAAATAGTTGCATAACTGTTCCTGATCCAGAGCTTTTAACTTTTCACTAAATAAAAAGGTAAAGAAGAAAAAGGGTCTGCAGATGAGCCAACCTTGTTGTCCGTGCTGGTGTTATCATTGTTCCAGATACTGGTGCCTTTCTGGAAGCGAGAGCGAATCTTAGCTAGCTCAGCTTCACGCTCCTGAAATGACAAGGATGCTTATTTTATTACATGCATGCAGCCAGAGGGCACAGGTGTTACATGAATCCTACCAGCTTCTGCTTCTGAGTGAGGTCAGCAGTACTCGTGTTGGCAGAGCGGGCAGCCTGAAGCCTCTCCTGCACCAGTCTGGTGTTTGGTGTGACTGGTGGAGTACTGGGCTGAGTGAAAACTCTGGCTGGAGTACTGTGGTTGTTGCGTTCCTGGCATCTCTCTCCAAAGCGCTCCAAAAAAGATTTTACACCTGTTTGAGAGGAAGAATTCAACCAAGTGGTAGAGATTTGTTTAAGTTTCCTTTCACCACCCAACTCACCAGGAGTTCCAGTGGTGGGCTTTTCCTGATGGCCCAAAGAGCTGGAAATGGTGGGCTTGTCTCTGAGCTCTGGTTTTTGTGGGCTGGGGAGGTGATTGAGACCCTTGGAGTGGGCATGATTCATCAGGGAGCCTGGATGCACTGATGATGAGGAGGAGAAAGTGGACTTCTGAGGACTGGGTGGGAACGCTGCACCGTGTTTTGAGCTCTGCTGAGGACCATGTGCCGTCTGAAACGTAGGCTTAGATGCAGGAATGTCGGCCTTCTGCGTGCTAGGAGGAATGACTTGACTGGGCTTTAATGGTGTGTGAATGTGCTTCTGAAAACACAGAAACTTTTTTTACAACTCAGTGGAAAGGGTTCTATTATATAAGTAGATAACAGATTTACTGTCATTGGGACCAGAATCCCAGCCCAATGAGATTGCTACAGTACAACCCATCCAAGATGGAGCAAAGCAACACACACACACACACGCTTGATGCTACAGGACCAGGATGACTGCAAACATGTGCACCTTTGCTTGCAGATGGGTGGAAAAACATGAGGAGAGGATGGATGAGGCAGGAGACAGTGCTAAGCCTATACTATTCAGGGGTCACAGTAATACAACATTTAGCTCATGCAGCGTCTCAGACAAGTGAAGTCAGTCATTTATGGTTCATTCTTATGAACAGTTTTTACTGGACTAATATGGGTCATATAATGGTATAGCTGGATCATAACTGGACCAAAGTGATTGCACAAGTGACTTGAGATTACTTTACTGTGAATTGGGATAGGGTCACACGGTTAACGGTTAGGGTCACACGGTTAACGGTTAGGGTGACACGGTGTAACGGTTAGGGTCACACGGTGTAACGGTTAGGGTGACACGGTACAATTCTATGGGAATGTAACGAGATAGTGATTACATCACTATAGGACAAAAAACAGAACCACAAATCATTTATTATGATGTACTCTCTCTTCCTATTAGAACATATCTTGACCTTCATGTCTTTCTGGACCATCATGGTGTTGTCCATCATCATCATCATCATCATCATCATCGGCTGGCGGCTTTCTGAGATATTCTGTGTTTATTCTGTAAATATTTTATACCCTAGATGGTTTATTTATTTATTTATCTTCTATACTGCTTTCCTTGCAATGACACTGGAGATGGCTTAATCTCGATGTACATGTGTATAATGTATGAATCTATATTTGCCTCCTAAAACTCAACTTCAACAATGAATTGATCAGCTGCGAGAAAGTGTGTTTGCTTCACCTCAAAGTGCAAATTATGAAGCATAGCATCAACACCCTGGGTTGTTCTACACCTGTGGTTCCCATTTCCCTCCAGACCTGCTCCATGCAAAAACCTGTGGACCACCACCCACCCCATGCTGAACCATTCTCTGCTCGTAATGATGCATTCTGGCTGACTTCTGTCCTTTGAGATAACCAAAGTTAAGCTCAAGATCAACATTTAGCCTTACACTAAAGGAAAAACAACAAACCAGGTAAACGTACCTGACTGGAGTTGGCTATGGCTTTGCTGTTTGCTGATGATGTGCTGACTGCAGCGCTCGGCTTACAGCTGGGAACCACAACAGCTCCTTTGGGAGGAAATCTGGGACAAGAGGGTTTTTCTTCAGGCTGCTCTTTAGGGATGTTTGCATGGCTCAGGTCATCTTCCCAGGAGCCAATGGTGGCAGCCAGGTTTGCCAGACGACCTTTCCGTCCAAGAGGAGTTTCTGAGGAGGTGGAAGTGGCAGCCGGTGGCTGGACGTCTGCTTGCCTCTTCAACAGGGACAGAGGAGGACAGGCTGGTGCTGCATCTGAAGTTCCTGAGAAGGTAGACAGAAGAATCACTGGTGATGAGGAAACCATTAAACCTCCCGACATTCATTCTGATTAAATCTGACCATGAAACAGAACACAGACACGTGTGTGAAGTTTGTTTAAGAGTCCAAAACAGCATCGACATGAAGGAGTAAAACTATGACTGCTGCAGGAATGCAGCTGTCACAATGTTTGACCGTGTCTACCCTGATACAAACACATTCCCTAATATCCATCATTTTACAACAGATTCAAGTTTTACTGTCAAATTATACAACCCCCCTTTCCCCCCCCCCATCACGGGAATAACACAGACAGCTTTCCCTTCAGTGACTGATGTTCCCACAGATAGCTCTGGAGGAAGGAAAGTTAACTCAGAGCTTAAAGGAGGGGAAACAGTCTTTGGCAGGAGGTAAGCTAGGTTTCATTTGGGACATTCTGTTATTCGGTTTGCTCACATCGTGATTGTGGCAAGACCTCCACACAGAACTGACTCACCATCTCCATCCCAACACTTCCTCTGCTCTGCCAGCCTATGTAGCCGGGACTTCATGCCAGAAACAGCACCCACCACCAGGTCCTCTTTGTTCCTTTGCAAGGATGACCCAGTGGGGACCATCTGTGCATCTCTGCTGCTGGGAGGATCAGGACCAGGGCTGATTGCTATCTTCTCTGGTTCTGCTGTTTTTAGATGAACACCTGGCTGTGTTGCATTCCTCTCCAGGGATGAAGAGGGTTGAATGCTGGATGGGCCGACTGGGGGTTTCTTGTCCGTGGGAGGGTCAGAGAGCACAGAAGCCATAGGTTGTGTGATCATTGGCTCCTGGTTCTCCTCATCTGCTGTAGGCTGATCGTTTTCCCCCGAGCACTTGCGCTTTGAAGGTAAAGGTTTGGTGGACACCTGTGGGACTGGACGCGATGGACAAGGAATATTAGACAAAGACAGTTAATGAGGAAACAGATCAGATATGAAAACTAGAAGCACTCTGTAAGTGCGCCGTGGTGCAGGTAGAGATCTTACTCTTATCAGTGGCAGACTCAGTCATCACACTGTTGGTGTCAGTCAGCGGTTCTCTGGGCCTTTTGGACATCTGTCTGTTTGCTGCATTCGATCTCTCTGCCATTTTCTTCTGTAGATTTTCTCTGCGGGCCCGGGTCCGCTCCAACAATTTCTGGTTGAGTAAACAGAGAGAAAGACGATTAGATCATCACACAGGCTGAAGAGAACGCAGCTGTATGCTGCTTGTTAAGAGGACTAATGACTTTGGAGCTACACAGGAAAACATGACGTATTGACAGTTGTAAGTCATATTGATACGACCTACAAAAGTTTCAGGATAAGGGATTAACCTCGGGTGTATATTAGTCTGCACACTACCTGAACATTCTGGTTACATGTAGAAAAGTATCCCTAATCATAACAGGCCTGGGTTTCCTTTCTCAAGTAAAAATGTCTGCAGTACTGACATTTCACCTGCTGAACCACTGCTACTTCTTAATTCATTAATATGGGCTTAAAGCAACACTACATATCTTTCTGACTTGTGAGGAAAACTTTGATCAAAAACAACTTTATTTTCCATCCTGGTGCATCTTTACGACACAGACCAGCGAGCGGTTGTTGACACATTGGCCATTTAGAAAGTGCATCATGGATGATTTCGTAAAAAGAAACCAAGACGACATCATGGGGGGAGGGGGGGGGGGGGGGGTAAAGGGACGGAGCCAGAAATAGGACAAAAATCAACTTAAG
>JBAMHV010000018.1:1131513-1147898 GCA_037177535.1 Pseudomugil gertrudae
CTGGGAACGCCTCGGGATCCCCCCAGATGAGCTGGTGAATGTGGCTGGGGAGAGGGAAGTCTGGGCTTCCCTTCTTATGCTGCTGCCCCCGCGACCCGACCTCAAACAAGCGGTGGAGGATGGATGGATGGATGGATTTTTTTATTTACGTTGCTAACAGACAGACAAACAAACAAACAAACAAGACAAATCCGGCAAAAACATAACCTCCTTGGTGGAGGTAATTAGAACATCTGGAACATGCATCAGAGTTAAATGTGTGCCAGGACGTAAACCAACAATCCTTCATCAGGTCTGACCATATATGAAGGAGTGATGAGGGGAGGAGTGGTACGAACCACCTGGTTAATAACACAATAGGTTCAATGATTGACTCCTCTTCCGCCTTTACACCACGAGGAAGTTGGTGCATTTAAAAAATAGCTTTAAAATTCTTATCATTTATTTTCATGAATGACTTTTTGTGTTATGCTTGTTATTTTTCCATTGGCCATATGTGCACATAGCCCTCTTAAGCCATGATGTACAACATGTACATGAATCTGATGTAGATCCATTTGGGAAAAAAAAGACGTATTAGGAAAAATTTAGAAACAAGTTTAGGAAGATCTGTAAGAAGACATTGGTGAATGAAGCCACTGAGTTTAATCCGTCTCCATAAGCGGTTTCAAACAATAGACAATGACGCCGGCTCCGATGTAGAAACACTTACATAAGTCTGGTTTCCCTCGTGCTGATTGCAGCAGAAATGCTGTAAACAAGAAAAATTTTTACCAATTTATCGATGAGGAGGAAGTTAAAAAGAAGCGTGAGGGACAGAAACATGAATTTTTATGAACCTGTAATTACAGTGCTGCTCACAACAATAAGTACTGTACAAATGTAAATGACTGGATGGCAATGTGAACACCGCGTTGTAGAACATGGTTAACAAGGTGCAACAAAAGCATCCACCAGGATGCAACAGGAGCAGTGGCCAGCATTAGCAGATAAGGAAAGGACACAGTTAACATCCTTATCCACTTGTTCCAAAACTAAACAAAACCCTCCTGGGAGACATCACTAGCATTAAAACCCAAATGAGGGGACATAATGGCACCAGGAGGATAAAAAGACTTACACAGAATCACCACTAGCTTACACTGAAGCGATTCTGGTGCCCTGCAGAGGCTGAAACACATTAAAAGACCCTCATCTCCTTTAATCGAGCACGTTTTCTGACTGGATGGAATCCACAATCAGTTTGAGATATGCTTTTTAAAACCTGAACACCAATCCTGTCAGACACCAAGCAAAGCCAAAGAGAAAAAACAGTTATTATTCACACCGCATGAGGCTCAGCGATGAGAGCATGGACAGAGATGGCACTGAGGAGATGAGAAAGCAGGCAGAAAATCAGTGTTGCAAGCTGACGAGTTAAAAACTGCAACAAGGGCTACCACTTGCACCACTCACCCACCCACCCACCACCTCCCTCTCTCGGTCCAAAATACACTGCTGCTGACCTACTTCTCTCTCCAAGAGCTCTCATTTCTCTGAAAGATCCGAGCTGCCAATACAGAACCCACATGTAAAGATGTGAGGAGGAAGTTCAGGAACATACAGCAAACACTGACCTTTTCAACTCTTTCCATGGCTGCCCTTCATCTCTGCTCAGCAGGAGATTTTCTGACTGCACAATTCCTCACTGACTTCCTACCTACACTGGCAGATTGGGATTCACGTTTTCAGGCTCCACTTACACCAGCTGTCAATTACAATACACTGCCGGTGATGTAAGGACATGAACATCTTTCCCAGTCTTGATCTGAAAAGCAGCAGAGAACCAGAGTCTTAAATAAGCATATCACATAGAAAGTTCGAGGGCTATGCGATACTGCAAGATTTGGTATCAAGACAAAACCGAGGAAATAAAACCATAACTGATGCAGATGTGCTTTTTGTAATGTACACACAAGTCCCGCAGAGAACTGCAATGAAGGTCAGGGAATGGAATTGTTTCATTGAGTTCATCTTTGCTGAGTAAAATAAAGTGATGCTGGACAGTTGTGTATTCCCCATTGCCATCAATGAGGTAAGAAATCACACAAACAGGAACATTTTTCACTGGAAACCAGTGAAGAAACACCAGTGAGCACCTTGGATTCATGCAAAATAAAGATGATGCTATCTGATAACGCCAAAGGCTTTACTTTTTGCCCAGCTGTGGACATGAAGGGGAAGTCCAAAGACAGAAAAATCCATAAAGATCCACATTATCCTCATTTATGAAGATTCTGACTGTTCTCGAGACTTACATTAAAGAATGAGTGTCACACTGGTATCAGTTGATATCAATACACACGTTGAAGTTGATCTTTATTTTTGGACTGATCTGTTTACCACTAGACAGAACATCACCTGTAAAAGCTGTTTGACAAAAGTTTTATTGTAAAAATACTGAATTAACTCAATTATTTAGCAGTAATGCTAACAAAGTTTCTACGAGTTTCAGCTAGCTTAACTTTGCTGCTGTAAGAACCAAAAGCTTTACTTTACCTTATCCAGAGCTTCCCGCTCCAGCAGGTCCTGTACGGCCAGTAACTTGATGCTGCAATCACAGAAAGAGGCAATAAGTTTTATATATTACGTATAAAGTATTATATTACGTGTAACTCAACATTTACAAAGACCTCATTAAAGATAACAAAATAATCCAAAACGTTTTACAATAGTTTACCACACATAATAACAGGTTCCAGTTTTTAAACAAAATATTAGAAAAGTTGGCTTTAAATAAACCGTATATGAGAACTGGTTTGAAACCAGTAAGACAGCCCTTACATACTCACAGAAACTGGTTCTCTTAGTGCCGCTGTTAACACCAGATTCTGGTGGGCCTCTCCGGTACTGCTCTGAAAGGTTTTACTCCCATCTCACAGATTTTTCTAAGTATGGAGACATGCTCCATAAATGTGGGTTTTCACAATGTTCCGATACTTTTTAATCTGTTGCTAAATGTTTAATCTGATACTCATCATCAGGAGACACCACACTGACTTTCACAGCTATACACAACTTCAAGGACAAAGCTGAAGTTTGAATCATCATCCTGAAGCTAAAAGATCAACAAACTCGTCCCGGTGTGTGAGAAATCTGGCTCTTCTTTTTGGCTGAGCTGGATTTCATTCCACTCAGTAAAATGATGATGACATCACCAGCTACCTTTTCTCCCTCCTGCAGCATGGAGGTCCTGATGCTTTTATTTGTGGTAAATTAGATTACTATAATGTCCCGCTTTCTGGTCTTCCCAAAAAGTCTATTTCAGGCTTAAAATGACTTTACAACTCAGCGGCAGGAGGGCGGGAACACATTATACCCGTTATGGTGAACATGTGACATGTTATCCATTCTGGTTGGGAAGCCTTGCTTTATTTCAATTGGTATTAGTGGGAAAAGCACTTTGTGTTGTCTCTGGCATGAAAAGCTTGATGTGATTTGGGTATAAAAGGAGCTTTTCAGAGGTGCAGATCTCAGAGGAAAAATGGACAAAGCTTAAGCAATCTGACAAAGTGGGTTTTAAAAGCTGTGAAACAATATCAGAAAAAAGGTTTTGTGAAATCAAATAGTGAAGCAACAATCCCAACATCCCAGTGAATAATATCCCTACAGAACTCAGAGCCTGTGGTGGACTCCTCTCTCGCCTCTCGCCCAATGCTGGGATAGGCTCCAGCTGCCCTTCACTGGAAAAACATGATACACACATACACACACTCAGGAAGGTTCCAGGACTCGGTGTCTGTGAAGACAGTCCCACAGATGCAGATTAAGGCTCCATCAATAGGAAGCCACGTGAGACCAGGAAGCATGTCTTCTCTGGAGCAAAGCTCTGAGACAAAGCGTAAAACTGGATGAAAATGTTTTTTTTTTTTGGAGAATCCAAACCTGAAAGTGTATTAAACAAAAACAAAAAAAACCCAATAAGCTCATTTCCAGATGTGGATGGTTTAGTTTTGTCTTCACCAGTCTGAGCTGGCCGTCTCCACCCAAACACCTTTACAGTAAATGATTTCAAATCAATCATTATCCCTCCCATGCTGAATGTTTGCTTTATGATACACATGCTATAATGTTATATGATGCTGAAGATAAGGTTTTATTCCACCGTACAAACTGTACAACACTGAGCTTCAGAAAGGATTCACACAACAGGTATTCATACTGGATTCCTACCATAACAAACAGCATGTTTTCCCAGGAGATCTGTCACAGCAATGAGAAAACCAGACTACCTCTTACTGGGACCTTTGAACTGCTGTTCTGGATTTGATAAGCTAACGCAGCACTGCCAGCAGGGGACCTTCATGGCCCAATAAACTCTTATCTGTTTACTTTTGGAATTATTTTCCAGACCAACAGTCAGCACAATAAAAAGCAGTAGATCTGCTGAGAGGCGCTGCCGCCTTTCCTCTGCATTTAATTTAGGCTCTGAGGAGTAAAAGGTGTGCAGGAGCATGAAACAGCATTTCAGATTTACATGTGGATTCCTGCAAAGCAGCACCGAACATGATGCGAGTCTCCTTCAGCACAGACAAGTCAATTAATACGTTTCTACATCCTGCTTGCTGACGGCTGCAAGAGCTTAAGCTGAGCTGTTTATTAGATCCTGCACACACACACACACACACACACACACACACACACACACACAGCTCTTTCTGTAGCAACATATACCAAAGTGATTTAGTGCTCCAGTGCGAGACTGAAATCGAGTTGGTGGCTCTGGTGACAAAGTGTCCACCTCATTCACCTCTTAGCTTATCTGAAACCAGATGGAGGAAATGACATTGCATAAGAGGTTTTTTTTTGTACCGTCTGCAAAGCCGGGCAGCTGCATACTGGTGGATCAATATCATTGACCTGAGAGTAGCTCAGGACTCATCCCCAGAACGTCTGTTCTCAGGGTAGCCCGCCCAGATGCTCACGTTTACCTGAGAATGAGACGTTATGGCCGTAGTCGCGTTTAACAAGCAGGTTGTGATGAGAGAATATCAACACGCTGAAGATCCACAGAGGGAAGTAGAGAGAGGAAGAACCTTTAGTAATGTTTGAGGTCAACATGGAGGCAAGAACTGAGAAGGGCGTTCCTCACACCGCCAGATCTGAAGCGAGAGATCGAGATGTTGATGCGATGTTGTGACTCCTAAGTAAGCCGATTTGTGGCTGGAAGTGAACAGCATTGTGGGAAATTTACACTGACTCAACCCAACTACATTTTTATATTCAACACTGAGTCCAAAGATCATTTGACATATTTAAGATCCATATTAACAACTTAAACTCAAGTTTTTTAACTTAAATCTATTCCATTAAAACCAGTGCAGCACTTTATCGTGGCCGCAAAGCCCAGATAATCCACCCTTACCTCTGCAGTCTCTGGTTTTTAAACATCTAGGACTGGGTATTATAGTTCTATATCAGCAGAGTATTTCTTAAACAGTTGTTGTTTATCTTGTGTCTCTTTATTTGGCATTGTAACAGAACTGTATTTAGAGTTGGACCATCTTAGTTTACCTGCGATCCCATCGCTTTTGCAGAGTGCTAATTTTGCTCCTCGAAGCCTTTGTGTTATGCAACACAGTTGGTCAGATCACATGAAACGACCTCAATTTGACCTCTTGTTTCCAAGTTGTGTTTTCAGAGCAAACAGGCCTGCAGCTCCAGAGACAATACCCGCTTCCTCTCCTGTAGCTCCCTCAGAGACCACGCTAACCTCCTGCTTAGATCCTGACCCGCCCTGCTGGCGAGGACTCCAGTCTAGCCGGGCCCAAACTGACCGGAGGTTCAGCAGTGCCACAGTGCATGGAGGGTACTTCTGAGTCAGGGATTCACATTGTACTGAATAACTTTGTCTGTGGGAGGCAATGCAAAACTTTGACCCATACAGAAAGTCTAATCCTCACCGTTATCGTGACAACCACAATGTCACACTGGGCTCCATATCTGCAGACATAAGCATAGAATGAAGCTAGATAAAGTGTCTGCTCGACATATTAAAACCAATCTGAGGTCAGACACAAGGTTGCGTAATCAGAAGTGACAAGCAGCAGCAGAGATTTTTCTGCCATAACCATACGAGCTCCAGGCTGCATGCATGGTGTGGATCATACAGGCCATATCTAAGCCTGGATCGCTCTCATGTTCAGAGGTTTAAACTTCAGCTTCTCCTTTAGAGACCCTCTTCCCCTCCTCGCATGCAAAAACACAAGTTTTCCGGAAACAACCGTGAACAAGACGGAATGATGTAAACCTGGACAGAGCTATGGAGCACATTCGGGTTAGCAACGCTTAGATTTTAACAACTTAGCTTATCGACATTGGAGAATGTTCACACATGTGGGACGTAAACAGGATTTCAGAGAGGTGAGGAGGAGGCATCTGAACTGAAAGAGGCATCTCTGAACAGAGTAGGTGGTCTCTGGTACCAGACTCTCCTCCAGGAGGTTTGACATGACCTGCTGTTCATGCTGTTCATGCTGTAACTGCTACGACTGAAACAGCAAACACTTTAACAGCCAACGGATTGGACAGCAACATTTCTCCTGCCATCTTTTCATTTCACATACAGACTCTACTTTGTGACAAAGGTTTAGTTTTCGGGCTGGCTCGGTGGCCATTAAGCATGTTTAAAACCCATTAATAACAGGCTCATTTCCAGTTTAGTTCTGCTGCTACTGTGGGACATCCCATGATGATGGGCATTTCCACACCCAATGTGCACCCCTGCTACGCAACCTGGCTAAACAGAGGTAGTCCTATGTGATTAGTCCGGTTGTGATTACATCTTCCCACATATCTGGATGCTGTCGCTGACTTTATGAAAAGAAACTGCAACATGACACCCTAACTACAACTCATTACACCAGTGTGTACCATGGCCCTCCCACATGCAGACACCACTCAGGTAAAAAGCAAGATGGAGGTCCTGATACTGTGTTTTTATTATTTGGCTGTTGTTTCTATCAGAAAAACATCCCTTCAGCTTTCAGGCCATTTGGAAATAAGTATGCACAGTTATTATACACATGAGATTACTGTGATGTTTACATTGGTTGGTCTGAAATGCTGCAGCCGTATTCTGAAAGAGGAAATGGTTTCAATCATATTTGACTAAAAGTTTGATCTAAGGGGCAGTGAAAGAATTACTCTCAGCCTTCCTGTCACAAGTTTTAAATATCTTATCAAGCCTCGATTCTCCTCTTGGAGCTTCTGTCTCCATCCAGATAAAACTTTACCTCATTTATCAAAGTTAAGTAGTTCTTGGTTAAAGGAGACAGGCTGTGTGTCAAATTGGCTGTGTTTATCAGAAAGAAAAGATTTTTTAAAAGGAGGGTTGGAGAAAGCAGGTTGGCCAGAGTTAGCTGGACATACCTAACTCACTGTTCACAATGAAATGCTGCACCGTGGAAACTTCCACACACACCCAACTCCCGCCATCAGTTCAGCATACTTCAACATCCTGTCCGTCCAACCATCAGCCGTGACCCGTCCAGATCGGAATGAACGTGAGGGATTTTCCAGGTCAGGTGGATTGCATCATCTCTGCCACACCAGGTCATGTACGTGGTGATCTGTATCCACATTACAGGCCCGACAGTCTGGCTTTTACAAAACTTGGAAGTGGCTTTGATTACTTGCACATTGCTCCTGTTCCTACCTGTAACTACTGTAAACAAACCCTTATACCGGTAATCATTTAGTGAAGCACTAATTACACTCACAACTCTGCTAAATCTTTTCCTCTGAGCTCCTTTTCTTATATGAATATTTACCCTTTAGGTGATCTACAGATGTTTTAAATCCTATTCAGGAGGTTTATAATCCAGAAACAACATGTAGTGTTTATTCAGAGGCTGGTAAATCCACAAGGATCCATGAAAACATTATGTATCCCATTTTCATAAAGATCTCAATCACTGCTGTGTTGTTACGAAACCTCCACTGTGACCTGAGCAATGATGATGAAGCCACTTGCTGTCAAACTTTCCACTGATCAGAGACATTATGTTGATATTAATGTCCATGAGGAGCAGCCAAAGATCACCAGGTGAGCAGCAAAGAAGAAAATATTGATCCACTGTGGCTGGAATAAAACAATACAACGGGTCACATTGGTTTAGTGTGGATAGAAAGCAAAAGCAGCAGAAAGAATGAGAAACGAGAGAATATGGCTGATATTTTTACTAAAAGCCAAGATGTGCAGATGAGAAAAGGTTTGGTCTCTGCTGACCTGTGTCTTCTGTCAGAGTCTGCTGGTTGCTCTTTATGCAGCCATGTCTATTGCTACATTCAGATCATTGTAACCTCAGAATCTGACATCCCAGCTTGAACGCATCATGTCTGCATGCTGAATGGGATTAAAGCTTTTAGCTTTTACATGCATTGTTGCATTAAAAACAACAGAAAGCAGGCAGACAAAAATTAGCATAATATATTAGGGAATGTTTAGAGCTAGTTAAAGCCAATGAATAAAGCAGAAAATAATGCAGATTTCCTGCGTTTTCTGTGTAAATCTTATTAATATTTGTTGTTGCAGCTTATAAAACACTCCAATCCATCAGCTCGTCATTTAGCAGCAACTCAACCAGCTCCGACTGGCTGCACGAACATCTTACTGCACAGTCGCCTTGATGGCTGGCTCTTTCTGCAAGCTGCTGCGTTTACCGAGGCCGTGTTTACATGAGGAGGAATTAGGGCGAGTGACCCAGTTGTTTACATTTGGACTTTGTGTCCACACAGAAAAAAGATGAAGTGGTCACAACGCTGAAAGCCGAGTCATTACTTATCAAATGACACTGTGAAACTCATTCAATAGACTATTGTTGATGTTTGGGAAACTTATAGGTCCAATGGCGTATCATCATCTATCAGGACAAAATCTTTCACAGAATAAAGTCAGCCCACTTTAGTTCTGGTTAAACTGGTGCAAGGTGCTTCCCAGTTCACCTGAAAACCCTGAGGATCTGAAGTCATGTTTGCACAACTACACCGACACTACAGAGTGAAAGCTTTGGCCTCTTGTTTCCATGGTAACAGAATTTTGGGTGGACAGAACCGCTGAAAACACACAAACCTGGCATGTGGTGCACCGTCTCCAGTCCTATCCGGGGTTTCAGTTTCCATGGGGCTCATTTTTCTCACATTCAAATACATTTTGATGATGATTTGAAGATTCACAGAGAAAAATGGTGTTTTTGCTAAAAATGTAAGTCTGAGTCCCTGAAAGGAGGATTTTACATGTGAAACTCTTCCTCTCAGATTCGGGTGCATGTCCGTTGCAGCACTGTTTGCAGGTACTGCAGTGGTACCACTGCGTTTTAGCTGCGATCGTGTGGACACTTTCATCTCTGTGAGGGTGTGAGTTACAAACACATGAAGATACTTTGTGTAGTTAGAGTATAAACTAAACAGTTTTGACCCGGATTCATTCATTGGACTGGGAGAATTGGTATTTACTGCTTGTGAAATCATTAAATAAAGAACTATTCTAGTAGGCAACACCTGAGTACATCTAAGACTATGTAAATACCCAGATGGTGCCAGACCTGTTATATTAAACAAGCCAGCATCTTATTATGTAACTAGTTAGTGTTATTTTGAAACTGGTCAGACGTTCTACTGATCATCCTCCATCTTGTGGCTATTTCTGTGAAAAGAGACCATATTTATCCAGGAAACAAAGTTTCCACGTCTAGAATTTAGATTCTGCAGTGAAGCTTTGTAGCAGTTACGGTGAGTAGAACAAAACACAGCGATGCCATCAAACCAAGTCAGGCACATGTGCAGATGTTAGCAATAAGGATAAAGAACAAGGCAAGCTGAAATGAGACAGGTTAAAACCTGATATGAGAAGGAGGATCATCCAGTCACACCAGTTCCACTCCAGCTTGTTCATTCACTGAAACAAAACCAGCGTTCGTGTGCAGTTTCCTCTGAAACGACTACGTTTAATGTCATTTAAACTTTTAGAGAATAAATTACATGAAAAGGGAACAACAGAATCCGGACAATAGACACCCCCCTGGTGCTTTATAGTGCTAGTTCCCTGTCCAAACAAGTCCAAACAATCAGCGGAAGTAATCCGATTAGATGATCATTGCAAAATGTGCTAAAGATCAGGACCATTATCAGCAACATTGACTTTATTGGCAGTAACATGAAAACAAACGGCTGCTGTGCCCTCTGTCAGCCTCATCGCTTATCATATTAACAAATATTGCAATAAAGGTGCAACTCTGGACAAAGGTTTCCTTTATTGGTGCTGTGGATTTAAAGGCAGTAATCAGCTCATCATGTGACTGTTGTGTCTGTTATGTTACAAAATAAGTACCTGAGATTATATAACAGTGATAAAATAAACAATCCAGAGGAAAGCAGTCAGGTAGCAGATAGCTGTGGCAAACTGGAAAATGATGCTGTTACCAGTTTCCAAAGCTGGAACAGATTAAACAATCCTTCTTACTTTGATAGTATTGCTAATAAAAGTGACCTTAAACACACCTGAAGCTTTGGTTCAGCCAGCTTAAGTCACAAAGGATGCAAACTATATACCACCCACCAACACCACTGCAAGACTTAAGCCCATCCAAAGCCTTCATGGTATCCATAGCAACCCAGTGTTATCCTTATCTTGTTTCCTGCCAGTCATTCTGCTCTGCACTGACAGATGTGTCGGGTCGGGTCAGTAACAAGGCTGGAGCAGTTCAGAAAGACAGACACCAGCTGGGAGAAGGCGGCTAAACTCCGTTTCAGCCGAAGCCTCAACATGAAACTGTTCAGAGATCAGGAGGAATCCCTGCATGCATGGGCTGGATGCTGGGATGCATTAAAAGCAGACATGAACCCTGAAACTACGCCTAACCCACAGACAGGTTAAAGCTCCGTCATGCAAATAGCAGCCATGTGCGAGTGATCCAAAAACACTACCGTGGAATAAAATATGGCAAATCAATGGATTTTGGTATTATTGACATTTTTTCTATGTGTTGTTGTAATTCTAACAGATAAAGACACTGACGTTAATCCATCATCTCTAACGTCTAACACGTAGAAAAATCTGTTTTCAGCTTGGCATAAAACAAATCACCATTTTGATTATGTTGTTTCATGGACACTAAAGCTAGATCTATAAAAGCAGTCGTGTCCATAAAAGTGTCCCAGCCTGGCTCCTCCACACAGCTGACACAGGACAGATCATGTCCTGGCCACAGCTCTCTACCTCAGGTTCATCCGTAACACTGGGATGTAATCGGCTGTCTGCTGGAGACGGTGGTGTCGTACTTGTTTTCCAGATGATCTGATCGTGATGCAGATTAATTCCTCTGGGCAGCAGCACACATATCACCACACATCAGCTCTCAGTAACCCGCTGCTAACAGCTACCAGTGTCTCTTTCACCTCCCTGCATCCCAGCGTGAGAGAAGGACTGACATCCAGCTGATCGCCAACGCCAGCAGGCCTGGGAGGCTGCGGCAGCTGAGTGCGGCTTGCAGTCTAAGCACTGGTAAACAAGAGTTCACTGAACTCTGGTAGCTCTCTGTTTGTGCCTGGAGAAAAGCCAGGAAGTGAGTAAACCCAGCCTGGATCTTGTGATTGCTCACACAGGGAGGCTGTGCTCTGTGCAAACACACTGCATCCCCCTACAGCATCTTCATCCTTCTGCTGCAGACGGTTCCTGTATGCCGTTTGTTCCTGTGATAACCACCGTCATCATAGTGTGACGTAGGAACGAAGAAATGAGAGGAATAAATGGGAAATGCTGATTTCTAAGAGAGGGGGAAGCATGTGAGATGACAACATGGAAGAAGATGTTTAAAAGTGTTAATCATGTGATGCATGGCTTGTTTAACGGAGACTGTTTACTCTGGGTGTGGTGCAGGTACAGTATATGTACGGCCCAATAAAAGAGGACGGCACTCTGCAGCACCTTTAACCAGACACACGAATGCAGGAGGGAAACAAACATGCAAAGAACTCTGCAGATTTATTATCAGGAGCCTTTCGCTGCGAGTTTAAAGTAAATTATTTAGTTTGTCAACAAGTCTTTAGGAGCCCTCCAACCCACCCACCCGTCACTCTGCAGTAACAGTTCAGGTCTGGAAATGAACCATGAAAGCATTGTATAGACACATGAAAGACATGGTCCTGCAGAGAGGAGAGGGACGCCGTGTGACGCAAGCAGGAGTTATTCTTTAAAGAACAAACACATCAAGACCCCTGAGAAAACATTCCCCGAACGGCCTCTGTATCCTTGTGTCATCTCAACGTGCAGCTAAAAGGGTCTAGTTGTTGTGAACGGCAGCTCTCACACGCTTGTGAAAAGCTGCTTATGCTTCAAATGTTTAGTTATCAGAGACAATGCAGAGACAGACAGGCAACCACTGATAGGGAATCTCTCTCTTACGGATCATGTGACCTGGAGCGCTTTGCTTTATAAACACACAGGGCTCTGCTTTGCTGCTTCTTCCTCCTCTTCCAACCAAAGTGTGTCATGGCTTAACAAAGCAAGAAGGTAAAAATGGTGTCTGAAGAGGCCAGAAGACAGCGCAGGGATGGCTGCATAGGAACGACACGAGTTGATCTTGGGAAAGAACAGTGGATGTAAAAGCAACTGTGTGTTTGCCTCAGTATTATTACACTAAGTTAGCTCTTCTGCTTGTGCACAAAATGAGACAAACCTTTTCACATCTTCAGCAGCATTTATTCAACACAAAGGGATGAAGTACCTGATAGGCTGCTGAACATTGCAGAATACGTGTGTCTTTATTTTGCTGTTTAGTAGAAGCTAAAGCTAACTTTACGACATTAAGTTTCACTGATCCTACCCTAAAGCGCGTAATCTGTGGCATAGTCATACTCTCCTGGCCTCTGATGAGCTCAATAGACGTGCAGTGATGTTATGCCCACACTGTGGACGCAGCCAAACACAGGTTTTGTGAAGGTTTGGCCTCGTGTTCACATTGTAAGAGAGGGTTTCCGAACAGGTGAATCCTGTGGGATCTTATGATGATGATGTCACGCTACACCTGCACACTCCTGCTCGGTTTGCTCCACTGGATCATTTGACATTTTCTGCGTGTCTTACAGTTAAATCTGCTTCTGATGCAACATTTGTGCCGTCAGGGAGGACATTGGGTGTGCCAGATAATCCCTCCACCTCTGTACGAACTTTAGGTCTTCTGGTCTGATGTGGCACACACACACACACACACACACACACACACACACACGAGGGTCATGCAAAGTTTCACCACCCACCAGAGGGCTGGCATGCACACTACATGGCATCCAGCTGTTTTCCTTTCACTACATGCCTGTAAATTTAGGTTTGCATGGAAACACCATGTAAACAGGCTCCATTTTAACATGTTCTAAATTTCCTGCTTTTTTTTATTGTTTATCTTTATAAGCAGATTTGCTGCATGTTTTTGTTCATTTGGGAACATTAGCAGATTCTGGGAGAAGGCTTAAGTTGCTCTTACAGACATTCACAGCATGGATGTCCAATCGTAACCTTCACACCCTCCCTCTCCTCCTCCACCCTTGTAAACAGGTTATGGCTTACCCAGCACAGCTCCAGGCCCTTCAATGGGCAGACTGAGAAAGACGACATGTGGTCAGAAAAAAAGCATTTTTTCTGTCGTTAAACGCTGCAGCAGAGAAAGTACATCCGAGCAGCCTGTTGTCACATAAACACAAATACACCAGCAACACTGTAGAGTGAATGTGGTGGTTTACAGACCGACAGATTAACCTGAATCCACAGAGATCCGTCCTCCTGCTCACAGAGAGCAGAACAAGGTTGCTTAATTGGTCTGATACAGAACACGGTGTACTCTTCTCATCATTCAGTTTCTTTATAAACAACTCCAAAAATGTGAGATGTTAGATAAAAGCAGGCCTGAACATCACAACAGATCTTACCCAGATACCTGCTGCATCCAGACTTTTGTAGGAGCGCTAAGCTCTAATGTTTCTTTGCACAAATCTGACCGAAGCGTGCAGACTGATGTCGGTGCATGCTTTAGATTTCAAGATTGGACAACCAAGTTTGACCCCATCATGCTGAGATAAAGCAGTGTGGTGAATTTATTTAAAAGTTTCAGCTGCATCGATCACATATCCTCAAATAGTGCCAGGCTTTCCCGGGAGCAGGATCACAAATCCTGCATTAACACAAAAGCCAAATGGAAAGTAAGCCTGGCCTACTTCTATCTGCTGTCCCATTTCACTTTTTACACACACTTAACCCTTAAGTGTCATAATGTGATGCATCCAATACAAGCCACAGAAAAGGCTTAAACATGTCAGCCATGCAACATCACACATCTATGTCAACATTTACCTGCAAAAGCCTCTAATGCCAAAGTGAGTGTAGCATTGTGTTCACATGGTGTTCATAATGCAGCACTAACACATCGTCCCTGCCATGGGGATAGTATGTGTCCAGACTGTTTCCATTTTATGAGGCTGTAAATGTCATTAAAACCACCAGATGTGACAAATGTGTGTGTAAAAACCCCAAAATGCTGAAGAGGAGCTCATTTATCCCGTGATCAGAGAACATTTTCTGTGTTTATGCAGCCACATGAAGCAGGGTGATCCTGAAACCTGAAGTTAAACATACTGATCTAACATCCTCAGCACGAGCAGAAAAACTTCTGGAAGTTACTCACTCATTCTCCAGCAGGGTCATACACACCACCTCTTTGACTCCCGGGTTATTGGCCTTATCACAGGAGCAGCCCTGCAGGCTCCACGTAGCCAGACGCACCACGGGCTTTCCGTCCCGCAGCCCAAACAGCGGCTCCACGTTCGGCCGCACACAGATCATCTGAGTCGGTCCACCTGGGGGGAGGTCCAGGTCGTCGCTCCTGAGGCTGAATGACGTGGGACTGGGGTGAGACTTGGAGGTGCTGGTCTGGCCTCCGTTAGTGTTGGTTGAAGGCGCCCTGGAGCGCTCAACGTACACCTGGAAGCGGATTTTGTCCAGTAGGGAGCTGTTGATGTGGTTCACCCTCACCAGGTCCTCGATGCTCTTGAAGGGGCCGTGCTCCGTCCTGTAGGCCACGATGTTGTTCACGATCTTCTCCGTCATGCCTCTAATGCTCATGAGCTGCGCCGGGGTGGCGGTGTTCATGTTGATCCCGGTGTAGGACTGGTGCTCCAGGTCTTTGCGCAGCGAGGACGGGGAGTGTTGGGACGAGCTCGTGCGGCTGGACACGCAGATTTCCAGCTTGATCACCTCCAGCTTGGTGGCTCCGATCCCGCTCACCAGAGCCAAATCTTCCACCTTTTTGAAGCCACCGATGCAGTCCCGGTACTCCACGATGTTCTTGGCTACAGTCCGGTTGACTCCCGGCAGGGTCATGAGCTCCTCCTCGGTGGCGGTATTGATGTTGAGCCGCTCCTGGTTCACCAGGATGTGGCCGAAATTGCACGCGGCGCTGAATTTGCGCTTGCCGCAACCGAAGTCGGTGGGGTCTTTGGGGATGGAGCGATGGCATCCCAGACTCCCACCCATGGCTCCTGTGGCTCACCGGGTCAGAAGCCAGGCAGCACTCGCGTCCTCCTGAGTGAAAGCTGGTGATTAGAGCTGATATGAGAGTCGTGATGTGCGCGCGCGACACCGTCACTCTGTGGTGGGGTGTGTAAACTTTGCCCCGCGACACAAAGCACACGCGCCAGTGCAGCACATCGCTTCGGGGTCGATCCAAACCTGGTAGTGACGCCGCAGATCTGACCCTCCAGCTCAGCTTCCTGTCACCTGCTTCGGTCCAGCAGGTAATGTCAACTCATCCTGTGTGAGCACAGTGTCATCCTTCCTCCAATAGCAACCGTAGGGGGCGTGGCTTCTGTGACAGGCGGCTCGCGACTCGTCATGGGCAGTCCGGCTCTGTTCTAAGATTCAACTCTTTTAGCTCGACTCCTTTAAAGATTTGACTTCCTCAGTGATTCATCATGTACCATCGATCTCGGCTTCTATTTCACTACATAGTGAAGCAGTGACTGCATGTGGTCACACTGAGTGGGAGGGCTAACATATATATCTGAACCAAACGGACGACATTTTAACATAAAAGTGTCCCATTATAATAAACCAGATTAGGTCATCCTATAAGATCAGTTCACCTTTAGTTTCTGTTTGAGGATCAATGGAAACATTCACATGAGACATCCAGGTGTTTTTGAGGGAAACTGTGAAAACATCTCTGGATTTATCAGCTCAAACAACATTAAAGTGTCAGGCTGTAACACACACACACACACACACACACATCATGATGCTGCAGCACTCCCTGTAACACACACACACACATCATGATGCTGCAGCACTCCCTGTAACA
>JBAMHV010000018.1:1147998-1172376 GCA_037177535.1 Pseudomugil gertrudae
ACAGCTCGAACAAGGGGGTCCGGTACCCCATACTCCCGGAGCACCCCCCACAGGAGCCCCCGAGGGACACGGTCGAACGCCTTCTCAAAGTCCATAAAACACATGTAGACTGGTTGGGCAAACTCCCCCCTCTTTGGTTCAGATGCAGAAGCGCGGTTCTTTGGTTCAGATACAGAAGCGCGGTTCTTTGGTTCAGATGCAGAAGCGCGGTTCTTTGGTTCAGATGCAGAAGCGCGGTTCTTTGGTTCAGATGCAGAAGCGCGGTTCAGGTGTTAGGAGCAGACTCGCATTTATCTTCTGTTTGCTTTGCAAGCGAGCATCTTCAATTCAGCGTTTTTCTTTGGCAGGTCCCACCTCCATTCCTTCCTGATGGCTGTGCAGTGAGCACTGAGGAAGTCTTGTCTCTGATGCATCAGATGTCCACAGCCAGCTGATGGAGTTCTTTGACGTGTCAAAAGTTTCCAACAGTGTGTCATTTCCAGGCATCTGTTTCAAATCTGCTCAGTGTTTCATGAGGCTTCGGTTTCACCATCCCTCTTAAAAAGGGTGCATCTCAAAAACTAAAATAGTCAGATTCTTACAGTAACTTGAACAGTGTAAAGAATAAGTTTATTTTTGTACATTTAGAAATGTTTTAGATCGTTTTGTGTGTTTATTTAGTCAATGTAAATGGAAAAAATGGGATTTTTGTATATATTTTTACCTCCGCCTCACATTTTCGCTGGAGATTGTCCATTTGTTGGTTTGTCTCTTAGCAACATAACTCAAAGTCATGGACAGATTGTGAAGAAATTTTCAGGATATGTTGGGAATGTCACTGTGAACACATGTGAACAGATGATTAACTTTTGGTGGAGCTCCAGAGAAGATCCTGGATTGTGCATCACTTTGAAATCTTCAGTAACATTATGGCGCTGCTTGGTGGAGGTCTGCGCTCTCAGAGTGCTTTTCTAGTTTATATATATGGCACAATTTAAACATTCTTATAAGTTATTTTGGCAATACACTTTCATATATGTGTAGCCTAAGCTGTACTGATCATAGAAATATAAAACACTTGAGGATACTCTGAGGAATTACCCCACTATAGCGGTGTGCGCACAGGCAGACCATTTCTTTTGCAGCTTTTAAAGGGTTAAATTTCCTGCAGCTGTGAGAATCTGCTGTAGCTCAGAGTAATAAAAAAAGTAAAGCATATTCAGAAAAAGTATTTTACATCATTCAGTTTTCCCACAGTATGTCCAACCCTAGCTTAGAATTAGACTGAACAGAATTTGTTCTCATGGTTTTCCCTCAGTGTCCTGGAACCGGTCTGAACCTCATCCTGCACATGTGGAATGAACAAAGTTAAAAAATCCATGATGTGAAGAGCATTATTGTTTCAGCAACACAGGAAAACCACCCCTTTATTTCCCATCACAACGTTATTCTGTGACTTTGCACAATAAAAGCACAATGTTATGAAACAAAGAGCTGCAGTACAACCGTGGCTAACCTGCTTTCCCGTCCACCAACACATGGCTGACTGCCTACATCCTGCTCATTTTTAAACAGTTTTTGCACAAAAAGGTCAAATAAAATTACACATCATCCTATGATCAGCTCTTTTTATTAGTTACACTCTTCACGAGTGAAGTCAGGAATAGGTTTCCAAGAGCAGGACTGGTAAGGGAAAAAAGCTGGTAATACATAAATCAAATGGAAAACAACATATATACCAAGGCCAATAAAAAAAATGAATGAACCAAGTAAGAAAATATTACAAACCACTGAGGATAAACACTGCGGTTTCCATCAGGAGGAGGAGAAGAAGAAAACAGTGCCTGAGTTGAGCTTCAGCATCTTGCTGAACTCTTTCTTTGGGTTTTTTTTTTTTGCTAATAAACGGATTAAGTTACAGAAACAGTCCGAAAGACAAACCGATGGACTCAGCTGTGTTTGGTGAGCCGTGACCCAGAGAGAGAGAGAGAGGGCTGTCCATGATGCAGAATGAGTAGGCTGGCTTGTAAACCCCCCACCTTTCACACAGTAATATGTGGGTGTTGCTGACTGACAGACTTTCTGACAATCAGAGCTGGCAGGTTAGCAGATAATAACAATAATACATGGAAACACGGCATCGTTCTCCAGAGTTATTAAAAGATCTTCTTCTTCTTGTTCTTTTCCAGGGTCCTAAGGAGACAAGATACACAAAGTCAGGGGTAGCAGAAGAGTCATTCTGTTCTAACGCAACGTGCAGCAACATGGGGTGGAAATATTACACCAGAGGTCTCTTCAGCAGAATAAGTTTCTACACTTTGACCTGATATTCAGAACAACTGGTATTTCATCAGAAGCTTTCAGCCATCAGCTCAAATTCCATAAATAAGAAATGCTGTTAAATAAGAGTTTGGAAAACATGCTGGATTCAGTATTTAGATTCTGACATTTAGATTCACTAAATATAAGTTTGGATTTCTTTTCATTTTCTATGACTACAAGAAGCAAAAAGAGTTGAAATGTAAATGTTTTATTTGTGTCATCTCTGACGCAGATACCTGGAGGAGTCGAGCTTCTGCTGCTCATAAACCTTCTGCTGGGCCTCCCACGTGGCCTTCTCCTCCTCGTGCTGGCGACGTTTCTCCTCCAGCTCTTTGTGCTGAGCCTCCAGGTTTTTCTTCATTTGCTCATGGCGCCTCTGAAGCTGCAGACACAGAAATCCAGTTTAATGTGAGCAGATGATGTTTGAAGAAACATTGCATGATGATGCGGCCTCATCAGCGTACCTCAGCCTCAGAATCCCTGAGCTTCTGGAGCTTCTCTTTCACCTTCATCTCAAACACCTGCTCCATTTCTTGCTCCATCTTCTTCATCTTGGTCACATGTTCCCGCCGCTCCTCCTCCATCTGTGCAAGAGGACTCCTGAAGACACAAAGCAGGGTTCATACACGCAGCAACCAGAGGCGTGTCTGGATGGGCGGGTTTGCCGCATCCTAGCATCATGCCAGAAGGAGCAGGAAAGGTTTAGGGAAGCAGGAAAAGCTTGGCTTCAGCTGTACGGCAACAAGCAGGTCACCTGAGAGGGAAATGAAGACAATCCAGGCCCAAATGCCCAGCAGAAAAACCTTTTCACTGGAATCTGATACCAAAACATATCAAACTTGTCTGAACAGCAGGACATGTTCATATTAGCTCAGAAGGAATGAAGGGTGAACAAAGTGGTAGGTTCATGCTAGCTTACACAAAGCACAACAGTCAGGTTTATGTTAATCACATCCATTAAAACGAGGAACATCCTGGTTTTCATAAACTCAAACAGACTAATTAGGATCTGCTTTCTTTCTGTTTTTGTTCCCGCTGAAAAACATTTAGATTTACACTGCAGCCCTTTATCCTTAATTTAGATTTTTCTTTTAGTGATGTTCACATTATAGTTTCAACATCACACTCCAGCTTGTTCTCTATGGGTCCCGCCTCCTCCAGATCCGTATGATAACTTCTGTAAAACATCAGATCGGATTTCTGACTGAGCCGGACTGGGAACAAAGGCCCTGTTCACACTGTCAGAACTGGTTCAGCATGGGGTCGTAGCCTGACTAACATCACCCACATCTGTTGGGTGGGTCACATCAAGCCGTTTCCAAACAGCTGCAGTGATTAAGCAGCATTGAAGCATTGGCTACACAGAACTCTTTATTTTAATAAAAGATGTGCAAAGTAAGTCAGCAGGCTGAAAGAGTAGTGGAAAACAGAAAGTTCACCCTTTTTAATTCTAAAATATCATTTCAACCTCAGGTGAACATGAAGAAACTAAACCACAATGTAGAAGCAGAGCATAAACACAGCCGTGTGAATGAAGGGGCTCCGGAGCTGCTGAGCAAACTGGACCTACGCGACTCCCCCCAGTCCTCGATGCCACAACAATGGACATTTTGGAACATCAGACCATAACAAAATAAATTAGTTATTCGTTGAATTTTTGTCTTCAAAACTGTGAGCGAGCAAAAAAAAAAAAAAATGTAACCCTTAAAATTAAGTTTTTTGGATTTTTTAAATGAAAGTATTGGCCGAGCGAGTTGTTTCCTTTCTTCAACAATACAACATGCCGTCTGTTGCAAAGCTGTAATGTGACTTTTTTTTAATAAAATGTTTTCCTAGTGGGAACTCTTGGAACCTCAGGGGTTAGCACACACACACAATCAACTACAGGAAGTTTGATTAGCAGTCGCTTCATTTGCATTTAGTTTGACATAAATTGGACAAACAGTTAATGACATATAGGCAAAAATGTGAAATTTCTGATTAAAAGTTCCCCCTTAGTGGGAAATTCCACAACCTCTGGGGTTATTACACACAACAATAGGCAGCATAATCACTAGTGGTTTCTTTTGCATTTGGTTTCACGTAAATGAAGAAAAAAATGTCTAATTTCAACACAAAACTCCCCCTGATGGCAAACTGATGAACTTGAGAAAACTCAAAGTATGACGTGTGGCGAGTCCTCATACCTGGACTTTGTTCATCAACATGAACAAAGCTTTAAACCAATCTGACAAATACTTTCCGAGTTATGAGGAAAATGTGAATTCTTTACATAAAACTCCCCCTGGTGGCAGAAGTTATAAACAATGCTGAATATCTAATCAGGTCGGTCTCTCATGGTGACCAATACTCCTATGCAATGTGGAAGAAATCCAATGAAAGCCTATCAAGTTATCGTATTCACATGGCCAGTCTGTGAAGGCGGACGCACTAAAGCCATCATATTCCACATTTTGGGGACATAACGATCATCAGCCAATCAAGAAAAACATCAGCAATGAGCTTAATATTCATCAATATGAGAAGTGTTACAAGGTCATTTCTACACTGTTCTACAGAGACAAACATTCACTTGTCCATGTACTGGTACTAGCCTGCTGCGAAACACCTGACCCAGATCAATGGCTCATTAACAAGCAGGTGCAGAAGATGAAGGGAAACACTAAAACCTGCAGGATGAGGACTGGAGATGGGGACCCTGACTTAAAGCCTCTTCTCTCTAAAACAAATATGTGAACAAACCACAAGACTTCTGGAACAGTAACCAGACCGAAGTGGACATGTTTGGTCACAAACCGCTCATAGCAGCTGTAAGCATGGTGGTGGAAGGATGATGATCTGGACAACTTGCAGTTGCTGAGTCATCATAAACTTCTCTGGATACCAAAATATTCTGCAGTCAGATGAGAGTCTAAAGTTGGGCCAAATGTGGCTCATGCAGCAGGACAATGAGCCCGGGACTATTGTATTAACATAAAACGAGAAACACCTGTGCAACGCTGCAAACTAATGAATGAACTAAGTTTGTCACATGTTGCTTCTGCATTCTGGTCAGTAAATAACAAACATCGGATGTGTTGCTCATTTCACAACTTGCTAATGATGACTTATGAGATTTGAAGATGAACTTTCTTTTCCACGTTGCCCTGGAAAAGGCAACAAATGCAGAAGTTCATAAGCAGCTAACTATAAAAGTTTTCATTTTCTCATGTCTGCTGTGAAATAAAAACGTCCAATTTCAACATTTTTCAAGCAAACATGAACTAAAGCAAGAAGGGATCAAGCTACAAGCAGGGAAATGGAGAGAAGAAGAAAGAGATGCATCCTTTGGACAGTTAATAAAGAAGTGAGAGAACACTTACATGCCGTCAGTTGTGTCAGGTCTAAAAACAAGCAGATGGAAACACTTAGCACGCATGAGCTGGTGAAGGTGTGCTGGTGGTACAGACGGTGGATTAGGAGCTACATGGTGCCTCAGTTAGTGACATCAAAACAACTACTGGCTAGTTAGTGGATGATTAGTGCTGGACTGGTTTTATTGCTGCTTCTGTGACCATCTACCAGCTGTAATCTGATGACTTTGACCTGCAGCTTTCTGTAGGGTTGAACGAGGGGTGAGCTGCCCTGAGCATGCTCACATGATCCGCAGAAACTCACTTAGTAAGCTGTCCTTTGTTCTTGTTGTTGTCGACCCCATTGTAGGTGACTGCAGCCAGCTTTCGGCTGCGGAAGTTCTCGTAATGCACATTGTTTGTGACGTCTTTCAGGTCCTGCATGTGGGTCCTGAAAGTAGAAATGGAGTCAAACTATAAATACAGACATTCATGGTGCAGGACCTCCTTCAGTGTGGAGATGCCGTGTCTACACAGTTGCCAAACAGTTCACTGATTCCACCGTCCACTTTAAGGCTTTAGATCAAACACAAGGTATCATATGAAAGCAGAGACATCCGTCTCATCACTGAGGGATGCTAGCAGTCACAATCATACATTATGTCTTAATTTAGCTCTTGTTGTGGTGTTTATTCCAGCTCTACAAACTCTACTAATGTCTCTATAAGGAGCTAGTTTCCATGGAGATGAAGGTTTTACAGTTCTCACTCTTCTTGTCATGAACCATCTTTCTGTATCCTCATGGTGTTTCTAAGGTAAATGCAGGATCTATCCCTGAATTCTCGTGACAGATCATTGATAGAGGTGTCTGTCAGCATCATGATGCAGATAATCTCATCTGAGAGCAACACTTTGTGGATGAGGAGAAGCTTTTCATCATTGTATCAGTCTTTATCAGAGTCCCTAAGACACTGAAGTTTACTCTGCAACTCTATCCCTTCCTGTCACCATGGTTACAGGCCTGATTACTGGGAGTTACACACTACTAGCTATGAGAAACGCGTTTGAGGAGCTAATTTGACTATTTTAGGATGAAAATAGTCCCCAGCATGGGTGATGTCCCGAACTAATCGTGAATGGCTCTTTACTCACCTGATTAACATGTTACGGAGGATGGTAAAATCACAATGATCCCCATTTTCCACTGTAGGAAGAGAGAGAGAAAAGACAGTAAAGCCCCAACACTACAATACATAATGATAAATGTAAAATAATAATGCTGAGACAACAGGAAGTGTGTAAAAACTCATTAAACAATGGAGGGTGAAAATGTAGTTTGACCACGTACTAAGTTTTTCATAGCATCAATACATTTTCAACCAAGAAGTTCTAATGTTGGTGGAGATCATCTATATATATGGTGCTTTAGGTGTTTTGGGTCTTACAGACACCCTTGTCTAAGTGACCCAACCGGGGTTGATCAAGTCCCAGCTAGTGTCCTAGTAGCCTGTAAGCATGGGTCCCGTCCAATCCTACCAACACGGCTTCCTTTGAGGAAGCTGAGCTGGGAGATCGTAGTGGGCTCTCCACATCCTCTCTGATGCTGAGGTGGTTAAAGAGCTCCTCTGTGGCAGGGCCGCGGGGGTGGATTAAGTTTCTTAAAGCCCTGGATGCTGTGGGGCTGTCCTGGCTGACACGCCTCTGCAGCATCGCGTGGACATCTGGGACAGCGCCCCTGACTAGCAGACTGGGGTGGTGGTCCCCCACTTCAAATAGGAGGATGTGCTTCAACTACAGGGGGGTCACACTCCTCAGCCTCCCTGGGAAAGTCTATTCAGGGGTACTGGAGAGGAGGGTCATCAAATAGTTGAACCTCAGGAGGAGCAGTGTGGTTTTCATCCTAGCTGTGGAACGGTGGACCAGCTCTAGACCCTCTTCAGGGTCCTGGAGGGTATTTCTTTTACATTACTACTGTAAAACAAACCATATTTTGTACTAAGAAAACTCTGTTTATAATACTAGACATGTTATTTGTTATTTGTCTTTGTATGAGTGAAAATGGGTGTATAAAAGTATAAAAGTGCTCTGATTGGTCAAAAATGGCTGCATAGACAGTCCATTTAACTTACAGAAACATATACCATCTTTACTCTACGTGAGTATTATTTCATGGCACAGACGGTACCACATCCTGCCACCAGGTGGCATCACATGCTGTCTGTCCTTCCTCTGGTGCAGCTCACCACAGTCCTCCACGGTTTCTCTGTGGCAGAGTGACTTGCATAGCTTCACAGGGACCTTGCCTTGATTCGTTCCTCCCCGCACGCACTCCATATTTATGCTGACATGGGGCCAAAAACATTTTTGGTATTCCAAAACTTTACTCCCAACATGGAAACGAGTTTCATAGAAGCACGCCTACAGGACACTTTACTGCTCGAGGACTGAGCAGTTGTTTTGAAAAGTAATATTTACTAGACTGCTGCTTCAGTAAAAAGCTGAGCTGCACCACCTTCATAGTCCCTCTACGCAAAGCTGCACATAGTTTCATGTTTGATGTGTGTCACCACAATGTGACAGCGACTTCCTGTGTCAGTGACTCCTACATCCTCTGCTGAAGAGAAAACCTGCTTTTTCTAAATGAATACTTTCTTATCGGCCATGTTTCATTGCTGTGGTTACTTGTTCTCCTGGAAAGAGCTGATGAATAGTTTAGTCTCATACATCACGGAAATTAAATGTAAGAAATATATGTGTATATAATCATTCTTTATATGATATGATATAAATATGATATGTGTGTGTTCAGTGACTGGTCAGAGTCGACTGTAAAGCTCTCACCCTCAGCTACACCCCATGGATACTGCCTCCCACGAACTCGCTTTCCATTGACCTCAATAATGGTGTTGCTACCAACAACAGCCAGGGGTAAACGGTCCTGCAGAGACCAGAGGACACACAACTCTTAAAAATACAGTGCAGGTTGTGGATGTGCACCTAACTGAAGATAACCACAGATGATGTTTGGAGGAGCTGACCTTGATTTTCCTGACTATCTTCATCTCCTCCTCATCGTCCGTTTCTGGGAACTCATAGATTTTGATTTTATGCTCCTGGATTTCTTTCATGATCTGCATATGGTTTGTAGGGAAGAATGTACATGTCCAGAAAGGTAAATAATCACAGTGGATGAAGAAGATCAAGCAGATCTACACGGCTCTACATCATAACATCAATGCATTCATCCAGTTCCCTGATAGGAGATGGTAGAAATAACCAAAACATAGAACTAAACAGAAGAAAATGTTATTAACATTCTCGTGTTTTGTCTCAGAATTTAATTGGTTGTAAAACATGATAATGAAATGATGCAGTTTGCAGAGACAGAGAACCAGATCAGGTTTTATTACTGCTGGATTACACGTTAACACCTCCGGTACGTTTTTATTCTCAAACCTCACTTTGATATCACTAAATCAATAAACTTTAAGCATGTGTGAGCAGCTATATAAGTAAAAAGTGAGAAGAAATGGGCTTTAAATAAAGATATTGTCTCACTTGTTTCTTGAATTGTTGACACTCTTCAGGGGTCATAGTGTCGGCTTTGGCGATGAGAGGAATGATGTTCACCTTTTCATGTAACCGTTTCATGAACTCAGAATCGAGAGGTTTGAGTCTGAAAGAAAGACAAACAGGGAAATGATGTTGTAAAGTTTACCAGGTTAACTGGAGGGCTGTACATCTGTGTCTGCTACACACACATCTGGCTGCTTTGTCCCACCGTCTCCAACGTGCACTGACACATTCACAAACTGATCTCTAAAAGTACCACTTCTCTTAAATCCACAGTAATCACAGTGACACATTCAGGACCAAATCTCCATGTTCCAAAGCTGATGCTATTCCATACATCCACTTCCTGTCTTGTCCAGAAAACCTGAACATGAAATATATTTATTTCATTTTATTCACACCGTCTCAGTGAAGAAAGATCAAATCTTTTTTTTTGCAATGTAGATGGAAAAAAATCTGAAATGTAAATAAATATTCATAATAAAAGTATGTACATTTTTATTCCTACACATCAAGAGAAAAATAAGTGTTTAACAAGGAAACGCAAAACCATAAAAACAAATAAGATTAGGTAAAAGCTCATTTAAAAATGTGTTTTAAGCCACTTTTAGGCCCTATATGATGCTATAACTGCCGTTTCACAGTGTGTCCTCTGCACATTTATGATCATATGCATTTTGCAACAAGCACAATACATAGTTTTGCCAGAACACTCATTTCTTGCTATGAGGTCTTATACCGGAACTGGGAAGGGCTTACTACGACTTCTTCCCAGCTCCTCTCGCTCATCCGCCCTGCTGGCACTGAGCAGCCAGAGAGACACTCACATTTCCAAGTAGCGCATCTCCCTCGTCTACCCTGTGACATGGGGGAGTTTTTAGGGCAGGGGAGTCTCCCCCGTGCTGTGTCAGAGGCCAGAGCAGTGGGGTCAGGCATTTGCTTTGCCAAAGCCATGCCCCCCTTTTAAAAGGGATGAAGCTACAAAATGCATGGATGAAAAATACAACTACTTTGGGGATTGTTTTAAGGTACAATTAACACTGGTAGAGAGTTTAAAGTTCATAAAAGTTGATGTTGTATAATATTTAATATAAATTAAAATATAATAATTTAAAAGCAACATCAGTTACAAGTACATGTAAAAAATGTTTGCATATGGTGAAAGTTTAATCTCTGCTGGCAGTTTGTTCCACATGTTTGCAGCATAACAGTTAAACGTTGCTTCTCCTGGTCTGAAACGAGTCTTAGGGTAATTCTAATTCAAGCCTTACCAGTTTGGAGCTGAAAAGGACTCAGTAAATCCCTCATTCACACAAATTTATTTCAGCGTTTAACCCTCTTCTCAAGCTCTCTTATCCTCAGAGAAAGTGGGTTAGGGCTGAACAACTGTAGGAAATTATCTAATTGCAATTTTTTTGGCAGATATTTCAATTTCAATTCGAAGCACGATTTTTTCAAAGCAAGCATCACTACAATATTCACAAATATACAAAACATGACAGAAAAATTAAAATATATAAAATGTAACCTGATGTGTTTATTAACAAAAACATGAATGTACTTTATTTAAAGTTCTTGGCCAATGGCAGTTATTACAACTACAAAACCTGTCTTTTGCTGGTCTTGTCATACGGAGTTAGAATCGATGCTGTAATTGTAGACCGTTTGCTACAGCAGGCCTGAGGATACTCTTCGACTTCTGACCAGACTTTTTTCTCATGCACTCATCATGCAAATGCCTGTGGTGATTTTCTAAGTGCCGGTATAAGTTAGTTGTGTTTCTTCGCAACGTTGCAACTTTAGTCCAACAGGTTCTGCACAGTTTCTGGTGCACATCTGCAGCCTCAAACCCAAAATACTCCCAAATGACCGACGTACTGTTTTCTTGGGGTTTAAATTCCCCACCTCCGCTTCTGCTGAAGCCATTTTTTAATGCGTAAAGATTTCAAAGCGTAAGGAGCATTTTAATACCGATAGGTTAGCATGACCTGTGGTTAGCTTGCCAGTATGGTAGAACTACGGCATGTATGTGTGAAATAGTTGACACGAGAGATCCTGGATCAGTCAGGAGCGCTTTGATTAGGATTGCATTGTCTAAAATTGCAATGTCGATCAAAAAACGATAAAGCTGAATGTGATTTGCTGATGCAGGGTTGGGAGATATTCCACTAGTGCTTCAGTAAAATGAGTAAAATATAGAACTCCAGATTTTTGAGGGTGGCCAGTAGCTCGTTTCTTAAAATTCCTGCCGTAAGAAAAAGCAGAAAAACAGAGGAAAATATGTGTGTGTGTGTGTGTGTGTGTGTGTGTGTGAGTGAGAGTGAGAGAGAGGGGGAGCAAAACAGGAAGCGTCTGCACAGCAGCAGAGCAGGAAAACCACTCTATCCAGGATTTTACACACTTCTATGAAATGCATGCCGACGATTCAATTTGAGTGTTTGATGAAAAAATAGTTTGCTCCTGACCTCATTTTGTTGTCAGTAGTTATTTACAGCCACTAATTTAGCTAACAAAAACAAACAATGATTTTAAAAAGGATTTTCTGAGTTTAGCTCAGCTTGGTTTCAGTCGCTCAGCCACAAACCTGCTTTATTAAACAGTTTTACTTCAAACTCTCACAGCCTGATAAATGAACACATTTTCATTCCTGAGGTTTGCAGAAGGTCGCCCTCAAAGTAGAGCTGAGATCAAAGCCAGCCTCACACCTAAAATCTGATATCACACACAAATTCTGTCTGTTCTGCAGGAGCTAGAAAAAATATCAATATCCTTCTGTTTTGTCAAGCGAGCCATCAGGGCTGCAGTTAACATCTACACTGGCTCATTATGGGCCAACTGGCTAAACAACCACCTAGTGGTATGCAGCCCCGCATGTGTGTGTGTGTGTGTGAAGCCTTTGTGTGAGTAAGCATGCAGCTGCAGCAGAGGGACAGATGAGAGGAAGGAGGTCTCCAGGTCAGGGAAGTATATGCTGTGTCGTAGTCTGGTAGAAGGCGACAGGAGGAGCTGGTCCTGCTGGGACGTCCTGAGAATCAGGAACGGCTCAGAGTCTACTGGCTCAGCTGTAGCTCCTAAAATGTGGAATGAGCTGCTGCATGTCTGAGAGGCTTGTTTAAAACACTGTGTGACTCCCCACAGTTCAAACCAGTAAGTTTTTGTCTGGTTTACAGTTTTATTACACGTTTCTATTCTTTTCATGTTTTATTATACACCGTTTTGATCTCTTCAGCCATTTTATTTAAGACTGTGATTACTTCCAGAATCCGATGCTGCAGTACAGTACTGAGTTTTGTATTAAAAGTTTTATAAATAAGTCAGAATAAGCAGGTCTGTACTGTTCTGTATAAATGTATGGTACTATGGAAAAACAACATACTGTCTGTGTAACGTAACGTCTGTCACAAACAGATTTCACATAATACTTTAATTTTCATCACAAACGACTAAGATGGCTTCTTGTTTTAACCTCATCACACAATGCCACTGCGTTCTACTGAAGCCTGGAGTATGAAATACGTACCCGTGTCCAGATGGAGCTATGAAATACAGACAGCAGTGGACTCTACTGTCTGGCATCAGCCGTCTGTTGACCCGCGACTCGGCATTGAGGTAATCCTCAAACTTGTTGTCGATGTAGTCGATGACGGGTTGCCAGCTGAGGATCACATGTTTTAATGTCATGTGTTACACATGTGGACAGCACTACCTGGTAATAGTGATAAACGGATGAGCTCACCAGTTACTGTTATCGACAGCGTCCCCAAAGCCAGGGGTGTCCACGATGGTTAGCAGAAGCTGCACTCCTCCTTCTTTTATCAGGACCTTCGACTGCTCCACCTAGAAGCACCAAGAACAAAACAATAAACCAGTGAGAAAACAAAGTGGTGGTCTGAATCTGGACTTACAGGGACAGCAGAGCGGGACTAAAACACACTGAGGATTATCTGTGCAGAGCTATGGACAGAAAGATGTGGTGGAAGGACACAGATGAAGGCTGAGGTGAACAAAGAGGAATGTAAACACATCAATAAGGCTGAATCAGCAGATCAGCGGGGAGTCAAGACACAACTTGTGATAAACAGATGAACTTTGATTGAATCAGCTGATCTGAACCAGACCGAGCCTCCCAATTTCTCCTATCTTAAGACTCGGGGACCAGGTCAGTTCAGGTCACCCCATCAGTCAATAGATTCTCACTACAATGAAACAAGAAACCGACTGACAGAGTTCAGACTAACACACATAATCTTATGACACATTAAAACACTTAGAGCATCCGTATATACTAAATATAATTAGGAAAATAAAATGTTTTCTAGGTTGCAGAGGAAGCCTCAAAGCAATCAGTTGATGTTTGTTGGACTCTGAAGGAACTTCATTCATACTTGTTCAGTCTTGTTATTCATTGCATCATACTCTACAACTAACCACTGTTTCATGGGAGAAACTAGTCTAACAGCACATGTGAATATGCTGAGGGAATGCTCTGTATCTAGTCTGGTAATTAAACTCATAAAAGGAGAATGATACCGGTTTGGTGGGCAAACACTGAGAATGAAGAATGTTTACAGAGCAGAGATATCAATGCAGGTGTTTTTAACTTACAGATTATCCTGTGTGCCTGAGAAAGTCTCTTCTTCATCCTAAGAAGATGAGCCAAGCTGCAGACATGCCAGTTAACTACATGGATTCCCACACTCAATGAGCTCACGGGAAAAAAAAAAAGAGACAAATCCCTGAGAAATGTTTCCAACACCTTGTTGAATCTATGACACAAAGAGTTAAGGCAGTGTGGGAGGAAAAAGGGTCCAACCAGATACCAGAAGGTGGACTGAATCAAGTGTACATGACTTATGTTATTAAGGTGATCTGAAGTCAGAGCAAAGTTAAACTTCAGTCAGATACAGCTGATGTCACCTTCATCACATTCAAATCATCATCACCTACTCACACACCTGAGCAGTTATTAGACGTTTTTAGTTTGAACTGTGTTACGATTGATAAGCTAATCTTCATCATTTATTAATAAATAGTTTAAATTCTTTAGCTATAAAACTTTACAGATGGATGAGGCTCCACTAATATGATATCAGTGCTTTATCTTTCTGTTTTAATCTCAGAATTCCACTCAAGCTGAAGCTGGTTTTGGTTGTACAGAGCAGGGCATGTCTGCGTGCTGCCAGGACAAGAATGAGCTCATTGCACAAAGCAGTTTGCTGGCTAATCACCAAGTCCCTACTCCTGTATGCTCTCATTAACCAACAACAACAGTGACATCTGCTCCGACACCTCCAACGTCCAGTGAACATCCTCAAACCACAAGCTGGCTTATATTACACTCCTCACAGTTTCATCAGTGTGTTTATACATTAAAAAGGAACCAGAATTATTTAAGAAATAACCAGGAGAACAATTGTTGCTCTCCATGTTAAGCATCTCAGTCACTGCAACAACAATACGGTAGATTCATTTTAAGCCTCGGGACTAAAAACCTGCAGGAATCCTTAAGTACGCAGTCTGTGGAGCATACGTAGACAAACAGTGTGAATCTCATTTAAGAGCTGGGGGTGTGTAATGGGCAGGTGAATGAATTGGGAGCGGCAGTGAGGAGAGCTCAGACAGAGCCCCTCAGTATGTTGCCAGGGATTAGGCGAGATTTAGAGCAAAGCAGCAGATGAGCAGGAACAGGTGAAGAGAAGATCTTCAACTAGCAGCTGATCACTTTGTAGAATCCCAAACTCAACATTAATGATGAAAGAGGAGCTTTCTAGTGCCTCGTCACATCAACTGTATCAGCTTACAGACGGAAGATTCACAGAAAATATGCAGCTGTAAACTCAGTTTGAGGAAACAGCCAAGCCTTTATCCTCAGCTTTGTTGTTGTTGTTAAAGCTTTAAAGACTTGGGCAAAAACGGCATGCCGCGCAGGTTCAGCGTAATTTCTGGTGGCAAAGGCACGCTCTACTCAGTCACACCTGCAGCTTTGAAGTCTGCTCATGCTTAATCCAGCATGATTCCATCTGCATAGGGTCTGGCGAAGCTCCAATATCCGTACAGTCATGATATGTGATAGAAGTCAGCACAGAAACCGCTAAAGAACTGCACAGCAGCTAAATATAGTGTTACTATTTCAGTCAGCATTAAAACAATCTTTTTCACACATATATGAACAACAAACAAAACTGCCTGCCTGAGAAATTAAACATCCTTCAAAAGGTGTGCCATGATGACACACTAACAGATAATTGGCAGCTTTCAGCAGAAAGGTGCAGCAAACCTACAATATGTCGTCAGGTGTGCAAAGCATCTTTATTTCCTCTTAACGAGGTAATGAAGCCAACTAATGTAACGTATTCCACGTATCAGAGGTGTATAATCCAGGTGCCAGAAAGTAGAAGTCCCGCCATGTTTTTTTGGATCTACCTGTACATTTAGAGCAGGTGTTTTTTCTTAACAGGTTCATTTACCTTACAGATTAAATGTGCTTATTAAATTCAGCCAGTTTAGTGACTGGTTGGAACTGCTGCCGGATAGGAGTTCTAGTTTCTGGACCAGGAATATACACCTCTGCCACGTATGAAGAGAAACTAGTAGAAGCAGTGATGTATTAACAGACACACATCTTGTTTTGTGTCATCATAACAGGAAGTTTGTTTCGGTCTGAGCACTCCATATGTTAATAAGGTGTATATGACACAGGAAGTTCAGAGCCAGTCAGGTCTAATCTTTAAAATATCACAGCTCCAACCACGAGAAAGTAATTTTTAGTTGTGTTAGTACAGCTGCCATGATGTGGGCAGCTGCTTTGTTGCAGTTTTGAGCTGTAAAAGAGGATGAAAAACATATGAAACAAAGATCATCAGCCTCAGTATTCTCTGGTAAAACTGACAAAGATGGAGGACACGCCAGGCAGATGTTCACACGTGTAGCTATAGAAACTGAGATTGACAGAGATAAGCAAACAAAGTATCTACAATCCATACAGCCAAAGAGCCGTGTCTGAGGGGGAAGACAGATTCAAGGCGATGATCAACATAGTGAATGTTAGAAATGTTTAGCTTAGAAATAATGAATAATAGTGATGACTATAAAGCTGTTCCTGGCCAACCTACTGCAGTAAAGCCTGTACGCCATGAGAAGATAGAACTTTTTTTATTGTTCTGGGCCTGGAAAAGAAATTGATGCAATTTTGTTCTTATGGATGTGATTGAACAACGTTGTTGACACATCGGGCTGGGTTGTGTGACTGACGGTGGGCATGGTTACCACAGAAAAGCATGAAATGGGACCGCTGCACCTTCAGCATTTTACTGATGTGAGGTTGAGCCTATAGTTTAAAAAAACACGTACTGCCACTTACAAATTATCTCAATTTGCAACAGGTGAATGCATTAGAGATTTCTTTTGTTTTGCACTCGTTAGGAGCGTTATTGGATGGCTGTGACGCTTTGCTAATCAGCTGTTTTGCATTGCACATCCGCCAGGTGAAGCAAACCAGCCTAATACTAAAGTCAGTGGTGAAGAGACAGACAAAACAAAAGATTAATTACAGAGGAATCAGAAGAGAAATCTGAAAATGAGTCAAAAACACCATCAACAGAGATGAGGAAGTTCTTAAGATGGAGACCATCAGGCAGTGAGGCCAGCCTGGTGGATCCATCAGGTGCATCAGGTTAACTGAGTAACAGCAGATGAACAACCCGTCACATTGGTCTGATGAAGAGTGCACACAAGTCTACCAAACTGAATAGTCTTGTGCACAAATATGATCCCATCAAATCATGTTGCAAACATTTTGTGCTAAATTTGTTTTCTTTTTCTTTAGTAAACATGTTTTAGAAGCCCTCTCAGCATTGTGATGCTGTTGACTGATTTAATAGTCTGGCAGATCTTTGTCTCTGAAACAAATGACCTACTAGTCAGAGCAGATAAACTGGTTCTCTCAAAAATACATGGATGTAAAACCAGCTCAGAGAAGCAGCCTTACAACAAAGGATCATACAGCAGCTATGACACAAGCACAAAAACCACTACGCCCAGTGAAAAGTCACAACTTTACAAGACAACACATTAGCAGTGGTTTGCTGTGAGTAAATACAAACTTACCTGTACGGTTTTTTTTATTCTATGAGAAGGACCTGGATAATCAGGGGAGTACAGGTCTGTTAGAAAGAGCGAATTAATGAGCGTCGACTTCCCCAGCCCGGACTCTCCTGAAAAAACAAAGAAAAGATGGAGTGAACGGCTGGCAGTGACAGTCAAAAACTATTTTTGTCTTTTAAGCTTCTTTTTCATGCAAACAGAGAAAAAAAACCCATCTCCAGATGTTTATCAGCAGTAATACTCTCTTCTTCAGTTTAACATTCTTCACATGTTTCAGATTCAAAACTGCCCCCAAATCCCCAAACAGGAAATGGCTCCCCTTAACCTTTTTCTTCTTTTTTAAACAGGCGAATGATAACATTAGACGGAGGGAAGAAACACAGGGTGGAAGGTCTGCCCTCCCAAATTCTTTTCCTGTCTTTCAGAAATCTAATCAGAGAATCCCGGGAAGGGGGGGAGAGGCCAAGAAAAATCTGCACCGTTTCTTTTACTTCAGAAGAGAGAAATCAGAAACACCAGGACCTAAATGGCTGAATCCTCCCCAGTGAAATAAGTTCATACCATCACTCACCAGATTCATATGCAGAGACATATCTGAGACTCAATCCTATCAGCTACATTGTAGAGCTGCTGCTGACAGCACTGCTGGACACACAAGACCACACAACAGTAGGGTCGACACAGACCATAGAGGTTTGTTTGCCCACATGACACATTTAAGGTCTTGTTCTGAATGGCTAAGCCAAAAAGAAAAACACAGGAATCACTTTTAAATGTATTAATTTTAATTATTGATGAAATACTGACTGGATGATATACCCAAATACTGATGTTATCATATATGGACTACAATGCAGAGAGCATTGTGGGCAAACACAACCAAAACAAATGACAGAAGAAATGTCTTCGAGGTCAGATGTGGAAGAACTTGAGGGGGGGATAAAGGCAACAAGGAGCTGCTGAACAAACGTTTCAATGTGAATGAACAGGCAGCCATAAGCCAAAGAGCTGCTTCTGACCTTTACAAACAGTTGTGTCCAACATGGGCCACAGCTGCCAGCAGCTCAACCACTCCACACATCATGAATAGAGGATGGCAACATAAAGAAGAACATCACACAAAAGGATCCTTCTCTCTACGCACTCAGAATCGTAAATGCTTTCCTAAAAAGGAAGAGCCACATTTAGTCTGTGAACTCAGGAATAAGAACTTGCTTGTGATCAAATATGCAAGACTGTAAACGTTTCTTCAAAGCTGAAAAGGAAACGACACAGACATGTTATTTTAGGTGAAATATAGATAAAAATGACTGTTCAGATGACAAGAACAGCGGGATCGAAGAGGTGACGAGCTGCAGGTCAGAGTCTCGGCTTAGTGTGAGAAGATGAAAGCAAAGAAGCTCTGGTTCACAGAAACCAGATTTATGATGGTGGGTTCAGAGAGGATGCCGATCATGTTTGGTCAGAGCTGTAATCACATGTTTAGATGAGAAAGGGGCCATGAATCTCCTAAAGAACTAAACAACAAATGTTCTGCAACTCTAATAAAACTGCAATGAAGAGATGATATTCCTCTTACTGGCAGAACAGTTTGCAGAACTACTACAACCATAGGGTTGTTCCCTTAAACACGATGGCTGTATCTCAATCAGTACACTAACACTACTTCGTGCACTATGCTTAAGTGCGTATACACCGACATTTAAGCTAAAAAGTCAGTGCACTGAAAGTACCCAGATGCTGCCCTAAAATTGGCCAATAATCTAGTGTGAAACGATGGACACTAAACCGATGCCATCTTACTGAGGGAGCGGAAAAGAAAGTGCTGAGCTTTCCAAATAATGGTGGCAAACAATACTGTGGCAGAGGATAATTTATATAGATGTGAGTATGAAGTTATGTCATTAAGGTTTTAATGTATACTCCAACTTGCTACATATCTAAAGTGCTTACAATAACTCATGGACCCGATCATTTGTTTAAGACTGTGGTATCCAATCCAGTAGTTTACATAAAAAATGCAGTTTTTAGCCGTGTAGTGGACATAAAATCATTTTGGCGTGCAGTAGAACAGTCCAACCGGTTGCATGTACCGGTAAGTGTCTTAAGTCCAGTATTCCATTTGAGACAGCGCTTACCCACGATAGTGCATAGTGCGCATTACATTCCAGTGCACTACTGTATTGAGTCACAGCCAATGTCATCAATTCACATTTACTTGGTACGATTAAAGTCCTAAAACACTATTTTACAGTTATGATTGCCAATTTCCAAAAAGTGTAAATGTGTGAAAATCCTTTTGAGTTGAAGCTCTCAGAATGAACACATTCGTACTCAGAGATTCATCTGTGGGATTGACTTTGTAAACGCTTAAAAGGATAAAAAGCAAAGTTATGACTCGTGTCAGAGTTTGGTATTCTCTCTATCACAGGGGTAACCTGAATCCAGACACACACTTTATCCTCCTCATTTATGAGAACTCAGACATGGTTGAAGGCAGTTTGTGACGCATCCAGCTGGGAAAACCTTTTTCTTGCAGGTCTCAGAGAAATATTGTATGATTGGTTGGACCTTTTAGGTGGGCGTGGTTAATGTGAAAAAGCATAAAGCATACCACATTTTTACTGTTATAAAGTTGAATGGATAGTTTAATAAAACAGCTGACCGAGGTAGTGAGAAAGTAAAAAACACATTTACAACACATGGCTTATGAAGACAGACCGTTGCGTACACAACCTGCTCTACCCTTTCATTGTTTCTGCCGCCCAGAGAGCCAGAAGCTTCATGTGGAATATGTAAGAAACTTTACATTTACAAGATGGCCGTAAGAGGACCCCTTTCATATCAACTAACTTTGCTTATCGTTGCATCTACAAGTTGTGCTGACCTGCTGTTATGTATCAGATATGATCTTTCATTGAAAGTGACTATATTAAGGAACCTTTGTGATAAATTAATATTGGTGCTGATTAATTATTTAAGTTTAGTAATTGTGCAAACACAGTGTCCAGGTCATACAAGAAGGGGAGGCCCTTGCTTGGTTTCATGGAACTCTAGCAATTTATCACGCTGCCATTTATTTATTTATTTATTTATTAGGACAATGCATATTAATCAACATGAGCAAAAGCTTTATAGTAAATATGCCAGAATTAGCCACAAAAGCTAAATTGCATCTGTCTTTTATCAATACAGGGTTTCTTTAGTTTTGTGTGGTTAAACCATCACCATGAGCACAACAATAAAGCATAATAAACACTGGGAGTGAGTAAACTAGTATCTACAAATGTAAACACATAATTATAGTCTGGAGATGTTGATACAGAGAGAAGAGTTATTCACTGCTGATCAAATTAACTGGATTAATTAGTTATTAGTGTGAGCATCTTTCTAAAAGAACATTTTTTGTTTTCTGCTCAGCAAAATGTAGGTGTGTGTTTACACATAGTTAAGGAGGAAAGACATCAAAAAATATCTTGATACTACAAAGTGGGAAGGGCTATGAGGTAGTTTCCAAACCATTTAATGTCACGCACAAAGAGAAAACATTTAGGATAGCTCATTATCTTTTTCCAGCAAGTTCAGTCAAATTCAGGCTACGCAGTGCTCAGAGAAACCAATAGCTTCATATCAGACTCTCCAGGCCTCTGTTACCGTGGTAATGTTAAAGCTGAAGACAGTCCATTAGGAAACAAGCTGAACCAGTATGGGTTGTTGGAAAAATCTCTCCAATAAGAGCATGACAGCATAGCTTATACAACTTGCAATAAGTTAGGGACATTCAGCTTCTGGGAGGAGTGTATGGAAAATGTTGATGCTACACAGACATAAGCACAAACACTCCGTAGCATTGCCAACCAACTTATGAAAGGGAGGGTGTTGGGGTTATGACAGATGGGTCGCTCAGCCCATCTCAAAAACCCTGAGATTTTTATACAACAGTTTGATCAATAAACAAATGAGTCATCTATAGAATGAATAAAATTTGTTTAATAGCAGCCATTTGCTTTTCTGGCCTTAACATCAAGAAACCAAAATAAAATATGCATGTGAGCATAATTAAGCCAGGAGAAAACAATGATGTTCAATGTTCTTAGTCTCTGCTGGCTGACTTAGTCTCAGGGCGGCTGTGGCGCATGTAGTAGAGCGAGTCATTTCCTAATCAGCAAGTTAGTGGTTCAAATCCCGGCTCTGGCGTCCCACATGTCAAAGTGTCCTTGAGCAAGACACTGAACCCCCAGTTGCTCCTGGTGCTGCGTCACGGTGTGTGCGAATGTGTGTGTGTTTGTGTGAGCGCACTGATGAATGGCTGAATAGTGTTAAAGCACTTTGAGTGCTCACAGGTAGAAGGTCGCTGGTTCGAGCCCAGGCTGGGGAGGGTTGTCCAGTGGCCTGTCTGTGTGGAGTTTGCATGTTCTCCCCATGTGTGTGTGGGTTCTCTCCGGGTTCTCCGGCTTCCTTCCACCCACAACACACGCATGTTAGGTTAATGGCTACGCAAGTTGCTTTGGATAAAAGTGTCTGCCTGTATAGTACAAGTCCGTTTACCATCTGCTGTATACTAACTGTGAAACATTTAGCCCTTTCATTTCTATCCGACACAGTTCTCTTATTAACCTCAGCTTTTCCTCCTCCTCTCCACCACATCTCTCTAGTCCTGCTCATAAAAAGGTTGCAAAAAAAAAATCCTAATAGAAGAGAAGCCAAAAAGAAGCAAGACAGGTACACTCTGGACCAGTCTAGGATTCCTAAATACATTTATTCATTTATTTATAGAATTATTACACATTACCCAGCAAAAAATAGCTGCCACAAAAAAAGTTCACACACTATATTTTGTCGGACCACCCTTACCTTTAATTACGGCATTCATTCTCCGTGTTATTGTTTCTATAAGCTTCTGCACAGTCACGAGATGTATTTCCATCCAGTGCTGCATTAATGTGTCACCAACATCTTGCATTGATGATGGCTGACCGCTGTGCACAGGCTTCTCCAGCACATCCCAAACATTCTCGATTGGGGTTAAGGTCTGGACTCTGTGGTGGACGTGTGTGAAAATAATATCACATGTTCCCTGAAACCAGTCTTTCACAATAAGAGCCCAATGAATTCAGGCATTGTCATCTTGGAATATGCCATCAGGAAAGAAAACATCCGTTAATGGAATAACCTGCTGATTCAGGATATTCAGGTATCAGCTGACCTCATTTGTTGAGCTGTTGCTGAACAGAGAGCCGACTACCTGCAGCACCCCTACATCATAACACTGCCCTGACAGGCTGGTACAGTAGGCACTAGGCATGCCCACATGATCTACTTCCATTGCTCCAGAGTCTCTCTAGAAAGTTGAGCCTTTTTCCCAGTTAGCTTAACCGATTACTGGTTTTCTTAAGGCTACACAGCTGTTCCGTCTCTTGAGTTCCCTTTGCATCATGTGTGGAAATGTTCTGACTTTCACTATTAAACACAGCTCTGAGTTCTCCTGGGTCCCCACTGTCCTTCCAGTGCGTTGGACAGTTCTTAACCCAGTGTTAGTAGTTTCTGCATCTCCTCAGATGTTTTCTCTGATTGATGCCAATAATTCCACCTTCTCAGACCAACATCTTTTCCACCATCACGGATGTGTCTTTCCACATGGTTAATGAGGAAATGAGAAGCAACTCATTGCACCAGTTGGGATTAAATAACTTGTTGCCAGCTGAAAGATAAATCGCCCATGCAGCCATTAACCAATAAGGGTTTCCAATAAGATTTCTAAATACAGTAATGATAAAGCCACAGTGTCTTGGCTATATTGTTTGTTGCATGTCTGTATTTTAACTTGTCATTTTGGAGCTATGAAAATTCATACATATCCTGATTGTGATCTGGATTGCTCTCAAAATTAACTGTAATTCAAGTTAGACCAAGAACTATCCTCAGATAAAAACGTATCAAAAATCCATCCAATATTTTTTAAATGAAGTTGCTAACAGGCAGACAAAAAAGTAATATGCTTTATAAAAAAATAACACCTTCAAAATCCTAACCCTACTTGGCAAAGGTAATATCTGAACACATGAAGTCCTATTAAAGACCAGATTATTGGTCTTTACTTGTACAAAAGTGGAAAGTTTCCTCTCTTCTTTTCAAAAGACCAGCAGACTAGATTCCACATCACCTCCACATTGAGGGTCAAATGTATTGAAATGTGGAAAAGGACTTAACTGAAAGCGCCGTCTCTCTATAAAGTCCTGTTTCCCCTTCACCAGCCTCTTGCATGTAGTGGAAGTGTTTTTGAATAAACTCCTGTGGTTTACACAGCTGCTGGAAATTTCCTTTAAAGGAAGTGAGCTGGCTGCTAAGCGGGTCTTGGCTTGGTGGTCCAACTCAAACAAGAAAATATGAAAATCTTAGTTAAGGAGGAGGTTTTAGGGTACAGACAGTGGTGTGTGTTCAACATTATAAAACATAACTAAATGATTAAATTAGTAACTATAGTTTTAAATGTGACTGGTTTTGCTTTAAGATTAAAAATATAATCATGTTAAAGGTGATCCTTCTTTTCCACCATCTTGCATGTTGAGTTGTTAAAAACTGAAAAGCCAAAAGCACATGAGCTGAAGACAACTTCATACAAACTTTTTCCCTTATATACCGACCCAAATGCAGTTTGCTTCCACCCCATGATGGTGGCTTGCAAGAGCTCTTCTAGCAGCAACAAGTTGGAAGTTATGATTTTCTGAATCTGGATATTGTGTGCGATTGTGACAAAATTCTGGTAAATGGACTAATAGCTTGTCTAGTTTTTTGACCCCTCAAAGCGCTTTACATTGTATAGCACATTCACACAAACACACACACACACAAGCACATCGAGGGGCTTGTTGGAGTTCAGTGTATTCCACACACTGCCACCTTAGCTACAGCTGCCCCTTAAGGCTCTTTTCCATCAGTACCTGCACGACGCGACTCTACCGGCCCGGGCAGTACGATATTGTACTGGACAGCTTTTCCATTACAAGTCGTGATCCTCTAATGTGGGAGGGGTCCCCCGCACAACGCGAGTTTCTAGACGCTTTGTGCG